>JBAMHX010000019.1:14882910-14918862 GCA_037177515.1 Pseudomugil tenellus
TGTGTGTGTGTGTGTGTGTGTGTGTGTGTGTGTGTGTGTGTGTGTGTGTGTGTGTGTGTGTGTGTGTGTGCATGTGCGTGCATCTCATCTTGTTTATTGGTGGATGTTTCAGGGGTGGGGTCAATTAACATATATTTTAAACATTCAGATTTAACATTTAGCATTTAGATTTAGAATATAACATTTAGCATTTAGATACAATATTTAGCATTTAGATATAATATTTAGCATTCAGATTTAGACTTTATATTTAGAATAAATGTGATATTTGACATCTTTAAAAGTGTATATGAAAGTGTGTATATATTAAAAAATGTTGAACAGAAAGTACTAAATATAAGCAAAGTGAGATAAATAAGGAAAACATGTCAGCAATGACTTAAATGCTGAATTGGCACCCCTTAATGAGTCCTCACAGAAAATTATTCTAAATCAATATTAGTCTTTATGCTTCATCTGATCACAGTAATATGGGGTATAATGTACACCAGATTCACTAGTTAATGGGCCATAACTCTAAAACGAGGGAAACATTCTCCTTTAATCCAACAAAATCACCAAAAATGTGCCTTCATTAGGGAACAGTGGCGCATGACCTTGTGACATTTATTTCATGACTTTCCACTGTTTAACTCATTCTGATAACCATCACTCACACGGATTAAGTAAACTTCAGTGTTAATAGAATTATAAAGGAAGCACTTCTGACTAGAGTGCAAATGTATTCAAGCTGAACCCCTGAGGCACCCTGCTGTATCAGTTCAGGAAATGTTTGAGTGACCGAGTGACTTGTTTGAGGTCAGAGGTTACAAAAAAAGTGTCAGATTGGTTTAAACTGTCACGTGATAAAGACTAGAGCTTTGAATAGACGTCATGCCTCACAGTAGGAAATCCTAAGCTGGCCCTTAGGAATCCCTGAGCTGTTTATTTTGAGTATTTGAGAGAGGTTAAAAACTAAAGACAGCTGAAATTTAAAAAGGTGTGGAAAGTCTTTCACTCTCACCCTCGGTGTTGTTAAAACCCAAACAAACAGAAACAGTTATTTAGTCAATGTCACTTTCGGACACGTCAATACCCAAACAAAAGGTTACAGACGGATCATGAGAAAGCAGGCTCATTACTGAACAGAAACAAGTTAAGTGATCCCAGCATATCTTCTCCGAAACAGTGAAAACAATTTAAACGCTACGTAAAAGATCAGGTGGCATCTAATGTAAGCCAACCTGAAAGTAATGTCTGCTTAGATTTAAAATATGTCACTACCGCTTACATTTTTCATTACAACATATTCAAATAGTTGCCACTGCAGTCTTTGGTGTTCTTGGTAAAAACTACTTTTAAGAGTGCTGACATTTCCCATGAGTTTCATGACCTGAGAAGGTTGAATGGTTTTTTACAGTCCATATGGAAATGCATTTCTTTTAAGACTTTATTATTTGTTAGTCTCTCTGTTAAAAGAAAACCTTATGTTTTATTATTTGTCCCTTTAAACCAGTTAGAAAATACTTTTATTTTTGAAAACTACAGCAGAATTATTTCAGTCTGCCGACTAACTACAAGTCATTGTTAAGTGTTAAGATGTCATCACTTGAGAAAGATCTCTTTTCTGATTAAACTTGTTCTTTTTAGAAATCAATATTTTAAAATAGAAAGTAATTTTGTTACGATGGGTGGCTAGAAATCTGAGCAAGAGGCTATGACTTCTGGAGTACCTCAAGGGTCAGTCCTTGGACCTCTTCTGTTCAACTTGTATATGCTCCCTTTGGGTCAATTACATAACTTTAACATCAATTATCACAGTTATGCAGATGATACACAACTTTATGTGTCTTTGTAAACAGACGACTGCAGTCCAATAGATCTACTGTGTCACTGTTTGGAGCAAATTAACACCTGAGGCATGTACTACAAAGCGTGATTACCACAGCCCGGACCTATCTCCATTCTCTGAATTGACTGAGCCAAACAGTGAGGAATTGGGATAAGCTGTACTACGAAATTGGTTATCAACTTACTGACTCAACCCAGACCTTTGCACTTAGGATAAGTGCACATTCACATAAAAGGGGTGGTGCTCGGAGGTTCTGACCAACATGGACAAACCCAGAGCACCATATTTTACCTTAGAGGAGCAGATCATTCTCCAAAACTACAAGGAACTTAAACATATAATTTTGGCAAAAAGCAACAGAAAGCAAAATCCAGGAAAGAATGCTATCAGAAAATAGTGACTGTTTATGAAGACATATATTTTAATAAAAGACAAAATATTAAGATGCACAACTTAAAATTAAAAAGAAGAACATTGGGTAAAAACATGATCAAGTTAAAAAATTCCAGTAAAAAAATAAAGTGCAGATTTGGAGTTTTAAATAAAAAAACATTGAGACTATTGGGTCTTTAACCTGGATGTTTTAGCTGATCTGAGGCTTTCTGGGATTTTGTTCCAGACATGTTAAACATGTCGGAAAGATCTTGTATGTATCTGAACTGATAAGAGACCTGATCCAGATGATCTGAGAAGTGTTGTAGGTTCATCAGAGGTTACTGATATACTTTGGCTCTAAACCATTCAGAGCTTTATAAACCAGCAACAGAACTCTAAAGTCTATCCTCTGATGGACTGGAAGCTAGTGTAAAGACTTCAGAACCAGACTGACGTGGTCCATGTTCTTGCAATCACCACAGCAACAGCCACACAATCAGAGTGGGCAAAGCTCATACCCCCGAGGAAAACACTCCAGTGGAAAATTAAATAAATCAAATGTAATAAGTAAAAAAAAAAAGTTTAAGATAAACCATTTTAAAGGGTGAATAAGTTAAAAAAGGAGTTATAAGTCAAGGAAAAATGTATGCATTGCATCTCTTTAGAAGCAATCTGCAGCTTTGAAGCCCTCTGACAGGTTATTCTATGGGGACTGTAAAGATGGAATAAGGTCTTCCTATGAGTTTTAGATCACACTTGAGGAGCTACTAACAGACTGGTACCAGAGGATTTCTAGGTCTGCAAGAGTTCAAAATTTACAAAAAAGGAAGTCAGATAAATATGAAGGCCTAATATCAAGGCAGCTGATAAACATCAAAATGTGAGTTTGTCCTCCAAAGAGCAATAAAAATGCCGCTGAACAAACTGTAGAGCTCTACAGGGGGGAATGTTTAATGTTAGTGGAGGAAAAGTTAACTAAAAAAGGAAAACAAATCATTCATAGGGCTGCATCAAAGCTTGAAATAACCTACCCATTAGCTGCCAGGCCACCGAGTCCAACTGATGGAGTTACTCCTGGGCCAACAATCCTCCTGCAAAGCTACATCCTGAGTGCTGCTAAGATGATTTGGAGGAAGAAGGTCCCTGTATCTGTGTTTCCTCATTGTGGTCTGGAATTAAACCAGGGAAAGAAAATGATAAAACTGACATGTTCCAAATGTGTCCCATTTCCCTTCATGAACTCAGTTAGCCCTGTGTGATGCACGAAAAGTTTGGCAGTGTATAAAATGAAGAGAAAGCTGGAAGGACAACATTATGACTGTTTTAGATGATATGGAGTTGAAACATAAGCATTCAAATACATCAGGATATTTTAAACTGAGTGCCAGATGAATGAAAGAGCCTTGGCCGTTGTTTGGGAAAAATGAGGAAATGAAAGATGAAGAGGAGGAATCTGTGCAGGATTACTTGATCCTAGATGTGTCGACCTCCCCATAGCTGGAGATTTGATTCTCCTCCATCTATCCAGACCCCATTTCATCCTTCAATCCACTTTTAAATGTCCCTTCATCTGTGACTCTCACGCTTTTCCTAGTGCCAGCATCTGTCATCACTGCTACTTCCCTCCAGCCTGCTCTCTTCTTTAGAAAGCCATCGATTAGCAGGGGACACTGCGACTGGCTGCACTGTCACAGAGCAGCTCGTGGGGATCAATCAGGCTATTGTTAGCTTGAAGTGCTTCATATATTTAGATCTCTAAAGATTGAAAGATCAACGCTGGGATGAAGTAATGGAGATGAGTTGAAAGTAAGCAGATCTTTTATCTCCCTATAAAGAAAAAGGGGAAAAAAGCTGCTATTTCTTTTAAACCAAATCTTCCACCTGTTACTGTTTTTCTACTCTTTGAACATACAGATCCTAGTTAATCAGACTAAATTAAAATCCAGATCTGTGGATGAAACATCTGTTCATCCTAAACCAGAAACAACAGCCAGAGACATTTCTGACATAGTTTTCTCAGGTAAAAGTTTATCTGACAAAGAAACTGTTTCAGAAAACAAACAGCAACATTGTACAATGTTGTCAGGCAACAAGTCTGATAGATGGTTCTTGATATCCAAGTGGAGCCCCCACAAAGTCAGAACAGAGTATTGCCTGTAAAGAGTTACCTTTGGTTAGAGCGCCTCACAGTGGCTGCTGACCTGAAGATGAAGATTCATGTGTTTCTTGTAGTTCTGCAAGAACACTTATATCAAGAATGCTTATCAAGATCAATAATTCTGCCCCATTTAGATGTATGACTTCTCCAACACACCTGAATCAAACTGCTGAACGTCCTCATTCATGCAAACCAGCTCATATTCTAGCTGTATTCTACACAAAGTCTCTGTCTAAACTAATATAATGCAATCCTTACAGCGAGTTGAATCATCAGTAACAACAAACAATCATAGCAGAACTGAAAGTATTCACATATGAAGCCAACAAATAATATCTACAAAAATACAAGTACTGTTGTTGTATCCATGGTAATTGCTCCTCAGGTGTAACTAATTATCTGCATATTCAGGCCTCAGTTCAATTTCATTTTTAGCTAATAGAAGCCACTGTGTCTGGCTACATTAACCAATGAGATCTCGACCTGAAAGAACGCACTGCTTTTCTTTTTAGACTGAGGCAAGCTGTAAATGATCTTACTGGGGATTGACATCAAATCAAACTGTGTGTAGGAAAAAAAAATGTTGTGTAAAACCAGAGTTGGTGCAGCCAGTGTTGCTGCAGATGGACGAAAGCTGTTGAGAGTTTCCTGCAGTCTTCAGAAGGACATTTTTTTTATGTATAATAACAGCGTGCCTGTTTTAATGCTGGACAAGACAAGTTAAAAAAAAAAAAATAGTAACAGCGTGCTGGCCAGATGTAATGCACACATTTAAAGAGCATTTCCACTGTTGCAATTGTCATTTTGTAATCTTTTTACATGAATCTAGCGTTGATCGAGGTGGTTTTCATGCAGTACTAAAGCAATTGGTTTTATGCCAAATCCAGGGGTAGACATCATCATTATCTACCACCCCCAGTTAATTAGTATTTATTTATATGTTTAATGAAGACAAAAGTGCAAAAAGAAAAGAAACTTCATAACCAAAAATTCAGTTGTTTGCAGCTGGAATGCCAAAAATCTTAATATAATTTATCACAAGAAGAGGACACAGGAATGGACACAGAAGTGAACTGGCAACGAAACAGAAAATCAAGGAGTAGAAATACTCAGAAAACAAAATGAGACACAAGAGAAATTTGAAACAGGCTCAGGAAATAAAGCATAGCAGACACCACATGGGAAACTATTAAACAAGAAAGATCTAAAAGACTACACACAAAGTCCAGACCCTGACACAAAGGATCCTGCACATTAGCCAAGCTAACAATAGCAGACAATAGATAAAATTAATTGAATAAGAAACAATGATGAATTATACGTGTTTTGGACATGTATAAATAAATAAACCCCTCTATATCCTCCCATAGATACTCTATTCCACCCTGTTTGCAACTCTGATTGACCTGAACACTTTTTTACTCCTATTAGGATTAAATCCCATTCGCTCTTTCCATAATTTGGCACCTTAAAATTGCTGGTAATACACCAATATTGCTAACCAATTAGCAAGGGCAATTTGAACAATCACTATTAAGCCCAACATCAGCATTAGAACGAAAAGATCTTTATCTGCCTCATCAGTGAACCCTTAAACTCCATCCAGTGACTGGTATCAGTGCCAGAGCTTCGCCTGTCATGAGGTTGCAGGAAACACTTTAGACACTAGAGAGCAGCCAACACTCATCTACAACCATGCAGCCAAGGTCTGATCCATCTCACCAGGCTGTCTGTTGCCTGCAGCTCCACATTCAAACTGAATTATACTGTGAAATAGGATTACGTGTCAAGCAATGCAATGATTGAGCACGATTGTTGCGGTTTGTCAGGAGAGTAGAATAAAAAGGAAATATACAAACACACATTCCTATTTGTCATTCTGATGCGAGTCATCTGTGAAACAACATTAAGATAAGTCGAAGCCGGGTGTCAAATGATGGGTATCTTAGCATCCACAATGCTTTTTTTAAAGTGAGTAAAAAATAGAAGTCACTTGTTTGGCTGCTCCCCAGAGAGTATACAGACTGAGTTATAACCCCATCATCATGTGCAGGAGTGAAAGTGTGTGCATAAATGAACGTGTTCCGGTTTGAAAGGAGTTTTATTATGGTTGCTGCTTCTTCAGATTGTGGGACTGGGAGTGGATTTCCCTTTATAGGTTGCTTTTTCCTCTCCCAAAGAGCTCCATGATACTCTGGCTAAACGAATAGGCTGGCTTGAATTATACAGAGGCACGTTCAGCCTTTGAAATAATCCAATAAAAAAAGAACGAGGGAAAGATATCAAGCAACATTTTAAGTCAATGAGCTCATTTCCACTTTTCATCAACCTCTTCTGCGTCATAATGAGCAGAGAATTTCTATGTTTGCACAGAGGTATGACAGACGGAAGGAACCAAGCGGGAAAAACTTCTCTTTTATGTTTTAGTCACACTGGATAGACAGGACCGTCTCCGCTTTTGTCGACCTGCAGCTCTGACCCTGCACACTCAGAGGACTGCTCCCTCAGTCTAAGGCCTGTGGAGCCAATTAACCCATGATCTGAGATCAATTAACCCTTTTGCTACACCACTGGCAGATAACACCATATGCATTATTAGCTTGTGCAAAGAAAACATGAGCAAATGGTTTAAATGAGTCTATCCAAGACTAAACAACATCGAAGGAAAAGGTTTCGACTTAAAGTCAGGGAGCTATAGATCAGGAGTTCACAGGGTGCTACGATTTTTAGGAAGAGAGCTCCAGCATCACAAGCCAGCATAAAAACACAAAAAGAAGCACTATGAGTGTAATTAAGCAGAAATGGAGCTGTTGGAAGCTAGGCGACCTGTGTAGTGATATCTTGCATTTCAGTTCATTAACCTGCTCCTGATGAACTGTGTGTTATTGAAAAAAGGCTTTATTATTCACACCTCACTGAGGTGACAGTCAGCTGTTCATCAGAGCTCACCTTGTATGTCGATACGCTCCAGAAGACCTCCAGATCAATAGTTGGTCTGTAGGGAGGACAAACAATCAGAGGAAAACATGTATGATGTGATGGTGTGACAGTCGGACACCAAAGTTCTTGGAGCTCTAATACCTGGCTTAAACATTTTCAGCAATCAAATGACCTGTTTGTTTAATTTATGATGTGACAACTAGTCAGAAAATAAATCTAGTTTTCCCAGATCAATCGTTTTCACCCACACAGTAATGATTACATTTAATGACAGGGCGACTGGTGAGAAATGCCCACAGAATTTTCTGTAGGTTATTGGGGAAAGCTGTTGTGGGATGAAAAAAAAACAATATCAGATATTTTGGTATTGAATGGCAAAGTTTAGTACTTATGTACTTTATTCAGCACTTTCCTTCTGATTGTTTGCTGGATTCACTGAGTTTTAAAGTAAGGAAAAAGGGAGATGATGGATAAGGGGGGATTAGGGACTGAGACAAAGGAGGGAGTGAGAGAGGAAAGGGTACAGAGGGAAGAGATTCAAGAGGGGGTATATACAAACACACACACACATACACAGGGAGAGAGGGAGAGGTAAAGAGAGAGATAGAGATAGAGAGAGAGAGAGAGAGAAAGAGAGAAAAGAAACTGTTAAATCCTCTGTTCCTCTTGCCAGTCTCAGCATTGCTCAGTTTCTGCAGGAGCCTGCAGCTCCATCCCTCCGGGACCACCACTGGCACCGGTGACCAGAAATGATCAACACACTTCCCAGTGAAGTCATCTCACCCTGAGACCTGGGATCTCTTGGATGGATGATAACGTCCCACCGCGCAAACATGGATCTGTCACTCCACAACTAATGTGACTCAAACACAGGATTGGGGGGGTGGGAATACCAGACAGAACAGCTCCGAGTGTTTTGCAGATCTTTTTCTTTTCTTTTCTCCGCTGGTTTGTAAAAGCAGCCTGCTTTGGATATGGGACCGTGCGCCAGCCAGCAGGAATCCGGTACCGTAGGAAGAGCATCTTCCTGAAGGAGGGAAAAAGCCCGAATTCGGGAGTTTTTTCTAACATTAACAACATATTTTTAGTGTTATTTTTCTGTGGAGGGGGGGCTGTGAGTTTTACGCCCCGGAATGATGCGTCCCAAACACGGCTTCATCCTGCTCCTCCTCAACGGAACCGCTTGTTTGGTAAGATCGTAGTGAGAGTGGGGGAAAAGTCATGGTCGGGTCGTCCAATTCGTTGCTGAATTACATTTCATTATTTGCTGCACCTTGTACCACATGAGGTGACACAAGTCCACATCCAATTTACAAGTGAAAACTTCAAGATGCAGATAAAATCCTCGTTTGCTTTTTAATGTTCTCTGGATTTACGATGTTTGCGCAATTTTGTACCCTCACTTCAAATTATTAAGAGTATGATATTGAATTTGGATCTGCTCGGCTGACTCAGGTTTAGCAGGTGAAATCTCTGTATTCCCGAGGGAGGCTCGTGCGGGCAGCTTGCCGAGCGCGCGGCGTCGGTGCTCATCATCAGTCCGTTAGAGGGTCATGGTCTCATCCTGTTTCAGTCTTTCAATCAGTCATTCATTGCATTGCTACTGCCTTTTTATTTTGGTTAAAATGACGCAATTATCACCTAAGTGTTAGCAGAAAAGCCAAATAAATTCACCAGATTCCAGAGAGGTCAAAAGAAATCAAACTGAAACTCCTACAAGCGTTTAAATCACGTTTATAAATATGCCAAAAAATCATAGGTAAATGAAAAAAAGTTGATTGTGATAGAAAATATAACTGAAAAGAAACAAAAGTCCAAGCATCCATTAAAACATGCAGCAGCATCTTTACCCTTTGGGTGCCTTGTAGGCTAATGGCCCTTTGGTTTCACAATCTATTTGTGGTATCAAACCCTTTACTGTCCGAGACCTATAGTTCAATAAATTAAGCATTCAGCTCTTTCTGGAGTCTTAATAAATACTTCCAGCATTACATAACCTACAATCAAATTTAGATCACCCACTCCTCTTTCATGTAGGCTTGCAGACGTATTAAAGAGCAGCCTTTAATGAGAAGTCAGCTTATAATTCACAGGAGAAAACTTAAAAACATCCTTCTGTTCGGAAACCCCTGGGCTGAGTGAAGCTCACTCATCACAGAGCCCATAGAAGCAAGATTGCCCCCCCACACACACACACGCCAAAAAAAAAAAAAAAAAAAAAAAAAAAAAAAAAAAAAAAAAAAAAAAACGCTACAATGAAAAAATGGCCACAATCAAAGACATTGGCTTGGCAGAGGTCTGTGCTCTCTGAGTGCTTCTATATTTATGTTTTTTGTACGTTCCAAGGTATCTTGTAACCCCAAAGATTTTTTTAAGATTGTTTGATCAATTTGAGATTTTTTTCTTGTAAATCTGCCCTTTTCGCCTCAGAGAATGTCCCTTTTCCCACACATTTAATTTACAACTAGTTAAATAAAATAAAATCAAATAAAAATCTATCCACTTTTACCCTCTTAAATTCTTAACATCTTATTACAAATTTAAAAAAGGGGAAATAAATACATTAAAAGCAATAAAGTCTAAATAAAATGAGATTAAACTGAATTCAGTTATTTGAACAGGTATTAATGGTATTAATGAAGAAAATGAAGAAAATATATTTTTTACACAAAAATAAATACTATGATTACAATTTAACTTAAATAATGGATTAATTAATAGTTCCATTTGTTATCTGATGAAAACAAACGTTACATCCCAAATCCATCAACTGATTATTTCTGTTTGTTTTGACTGTTCAGTATGATACGACAATACAAACATAAACAAGCATGTCATGTATGACACAAATTTTCTCCAACCATCACATACAGGTTACATGTCCGTCAGCAGTGATCTCCATTCCTATAATTAGTGTTGCTTCATCCCCAAGTGTAAATAAAGACAAACATTCACTCTTTCCATTTCTAAATATTCTTCATGTTGCCATAAGTTCACTATGTGTATCAGCATATCTCAAGTGTGGACAAATTACAACATTTGCACATGGTTTTAATGTGCAAATGTAAGTTTAGAATAGCAACTTGATTGGAAAACATTGCTGTAGTGCCAGCTAATGACTGCTTTACATCCATCTACCAGTGAATGAGCTGGACTATTGCAACCAAAGGGTTTGACAAATCTGCCATGTGGGATAAGCATGAGACCAAAAATTCAGTTTAAAGATCAGGATTGTTGCTGGCAATTCTTGCATCTCTACAAATAATACAACAATACCACTGACACCCATGATTGCCCCGGCGGGAAAGACAGAGGAGGTGAGAGGAACTCCATGCGATGCAAAAGATTAAAATAACTCAATTTCATGTTTCAATGGAACCAAAAATACTGTCTTCCTTTCAGATATTTCTTCCACTTTTTCTAAAAACTCTGTGATAATCTGTTTTCCCCATCGGCCCCCTCCCTTGTGGTAAATATATAGCACAAAAATATAGGTGGTGAATGCTCCAGAATATATATGCAATAGATTTACAGATCAGAAAATTCTGCAGCAGTAACAAAGAAAGAAGATAAGCACTCTCAGAGTGCAGAATCACAGTGGATCCTCATCCACAGTCGAAGGGCAACAACCCTGTTTGTTTTTCTTCTAACCTGTTCGTCTGCAAGCAGGCTAGTCTGTGTTTTTTACCTGTTTGTCTTCCAGGGAAGACAGTGGACTGCCTTTTTTGTTTCATTGTAAGAATGGGCTTAATCCCAGCTGTCTGTGTCTGTCTCTGCAACGTGTGTATCTGTCATATCTTGTGTGGTTGATTCACTCTGTCAGTCTTGCCTCTTCTAACCTTTCTGTCCCTGCGTTAGTTCACCTCTCAGTGAGTAGATAGGTGTCCCTGTAAAATGTGCTTTAGTGCCAGAGCTCTCCGTTTCCTCAAAGTCTTTTTCTTTGTTAGTCCATCAGAGTCCTCTGTTTCATTCAGTCCATTTCTAATCAAATTCCTTTTTGACTTCACGAGATCAGGAACATCTTTCCTGATGGCCATATTATGTCTGATCTGACTCATTTTGTAGAGGAAGGGCTGACCCCTCTCACTAAATGATTTCAGGTTAGACAGACTCTGATTGGCTGTGTATGACTTGTAAGATCCCATCTTTTCTTTTAATGACTCTCTTACTCTGCTTCCAGTTCAGTTAGGGGCTGCCTCCATCTTGTTATTCTCCTCTCTTATCCATTGGATGGGAAGGGGCAGTTTATCCATTAGATGAGTCAGTCTCTCATCTGTTCTATTAGTGCTAGCTCCCCTTTAGGCTCCTTGTAGTTTTGCTTCGCTTTAATCCCAGCTCAGTTAGGATTACAGCTCCATCTCCAGGGATGCCCCCATCCTTCACTTGGGAGTTAGTCTCTTTTCAAAGCAACTTTTGCAACTGTCTGCTAACATTAGCCTTTTTAGATTCCATTTAGGTTGGAAAAAAATAAAAAGACAAGTACCACTGCTCTCTGGTTGTCATGGAGACAGCAGATAGTCCTGTTTGGTTTTTACTCCATGGTCATTTTAGAAATAGGCTTTTGTTCACAACTAGTTAGTCGGTTTACCAATGGTCTGCTGGTGACAGTGTTTTTCAGACTGTCAGTGTTGATTCGAAAATCATATTTGCTTTTATTTCACAGTGTCTTTAATAAAAACTTTGTTTTGTCACTTTCGTCTGCCAGTGAGTCCTGTTCCAGTTCAATGCAGTTGGTTCGAAAATATATTCTAAATAAAATCAACTTTTAATCATTTATTAAAAGCAGTATATGATGTGTAATCATGATTGGAGCACTCAGGATTTGTGCTCTACTTCTCCAAGCAGATAAATGGCTGTCGAACTCAGCGTGGGTTTTCTCTTCAGCTTTCAAGTACAAAACTCTGCACTGGGTTGTGGTGACATTACGACATCCAAATAGCACGTCATGGCTTACTTGTTAGTAATGATGTTGCTGACATTAAATGAGGTTAAGAGATTAAAGTACAATGGCTGTGTCTGCTTTAGGACCAGATTGTAAAGCATCCATGACCCGCTGAATTTTGGGATTAGAGTAAGTTGGTATTCTGTTGCGTTGCATTCTTTTTTCTTTCGCTTGATGGCAGGTCTCACAAAAGGATCACTCCTGTTTTTTGCACTCTTTAAAGGCAGCAGACCATTTTCATTTCTGGACACAGAGTGCTTTTATTGAGAGGAACCAACGCTGACTTTTGGTTTCAGCTGAAGAATTCCCCCTCTGCTGGGGGAGACTGGGTTTCTAAACAGAAAGTGAGATTCTTTTATAATTAGACTGTGCTGCTGGCGATGCTGAAGTTTGACTCGAAACACAAGTTTTCCCCTCTTCCACAGCCTTGTATCAATTGTGGTCCCATTAGGTATCTGTGTCATTAAACTCAAGTAGGGATAATGGATCCTCATACCATGGTGCACACTGTGTTTAGATTCGGATCGAATCTAACAGCTTTCCCTTCCACAGCCTTGGTGTTGGTGTTGTACATGGGGTTCTCAAACGCAGCCTGGCCATTGTTGTTTTCATGGACCGAGCAGCCTGTGTACTGTGTTTTTGGTGTAGTTCTGTAAAAGAAATTGTAGCAAAGAAAAGCATAAACAAACTATGAAAGATAAATTTCTCTAATTTTCTAATAATATTAGCATAATTAAGTAGCCTGCGGACAATAGTGAATGCAGTCTTGGGAGTAGCGGCATAGTAAACAGGCTTTAAGAGGGATTATAGAGTGTGTTGTGCTTTTTAGTAAGCCTAGTGTGATTCCAAACAACCCAACCAAAACTAATTCCTTCTGCAAGCCCCCTTTTTTTAGTTAGATATTAACAGCAAAACAGACGGTATCTGCATCTGTTAACAATGCAAACACCAGTCAGTTGTGTTTAAATCTTGTCTCAGAAAAATCCAATTTACCACCTTCTAAACAAGGATCGTTTTGCAACTATGTTTGCATCAGACAGTGACTTAACTGCCTCTTAGCACCTTAACAACCAAACCACTCAAGCAGGCATTGTTTTCACAAATTAGACATCTTCTTAAAATGTTAATGATGCCTTTTTTTCCTCTTTTTGAAAGACAGGAAGGAAAAAAAAACAGAAGAGAAGCGACAACTCTCTGACAGAAACATAATTCCCTTTTTTTTCTTTTTGCTAAGGCACTTCAGAGAAAGACATGCAGGATTATTTTTCACATACCTTTGTTTGTAGAGATAGAAGCCAAAGCCAGTAAAGATCAGAGCAAAGAAAGGCACCAGAATTGCGATAGCCACTGAACTGCTGTTGGTACCGAGCTGTGGGGGTGGTGAGTTTTGGCTCTCCGAAGTGTTCAGACCTGTCATAGATGAGGAAATGTACAGTTAGAGTCCAAATTGACAGAGTGGAAATGAACTATACTGCAAAAACAAAAAACAAAAAAAAACAATTATGCTGCAAAAACATACTCATAACAAATTGTTGATTGCGTAAGAATTCTGTGGGTTTTTTGTTTGATTGTTTGTTTTTTTGGCTGCGCTTGATACTGTTTGTAGTTTTAACTTTACTATCTGTGTCAGAGATGCTGGTGAACAAATAATGATTGGCGTGTCCCAGCTCAGTAGTTTCCCTTGTCAACAGTGGATGCTACAGGATAATAATTACTCTGCTTAGCTTTTATGATTGACCTCCCATTTCCAGTTGGATATAATACATGTTCAAAGAGTCCATGTAGATGAGGAGGTTTTCAGTCTGATGAGCAGCTTTTCCTTCAAGTCTGTTGAGGAAGTCACTAGAAACGCCTTCATCATCCAAGCAGTTTGTCGGGATTTTTCTAATCATTATCATCTTTTATAGTTGAACTATGAGAAAGATGTTGCTGCTTGTTGCTGCTACAAAACCTAAAAGAGTGAATTACCCAGCCGTTGCAGTCCAAACTGTCCGTAGTCTTTTCCCTGAATGAAACCCTGGAATACGTAGCTGGAGCCATCAGGCTCTGCTGATACCTGGGAAAGACGATGATAGGACAGAAGCAATCAAGAAAAGACTTTGGGGAGACAAAAAGGAACATAACAGGACTAGGACTGGTTTCAAATGGTTTTACAAGGAATTTAGGGTCTTAGGGAGGTCATATATTGATGACTCTGAGCAATGTCTTTTAAGAAGAGCAAAATTACCTGACTAACTTTTAGGAAACTTAATAAAAGGGTTTTAGATAACCAATACCCTCTTTGAATTTAGGCAAAAACTGTGGTTGCCACCTTAAAAACTTGAAGCAGTGGAATAAGTTGCTATGCAGGATGTGATCTAATTATTCTGACGATTACACAGAATTTAATCTCAATGTTTAGAATGTAGTGCTGCTAATCCAAATGACAGTATGGATTTAGCCAATCACATATATAAAGCAGTGCAATATCTTAATTAGACCGAATGAGCAGAAATCTGATTCCTCGTTGAGTCACTTTTTTAAATAACAGCACTCCACTACTTTAAAAAAGATGTTGTTGGACCAGAAATGTTTGTCATTACTGCTTACAATGGCATTTCTTAAGCAATGGCTTAAATGTTATCATGCTAGTTATATGACTCTCCTCCAGCACTTACAAATCCATCCATGGTCCAAGAGTCTTCAATAATCTTGGCTGGTGAGATGGCTGAATCTTTAAGCTGACCCTGGTTGACATAGTTTACTTGGTACATCAGCAGGAGCAGCCTGGCTTCTGAAGCCTTATAAACTCCTAAAAGAGGTAAAGATAGAAACACAACTTATGACAAAACCTTTGAAGTATTTGGATTCTTCAGCACTTTTTTTACTCTTTATGAAGATGGGAAGAGAGAACAACATCCTGAATTCAGGAGTAAAATATATTAATGTTGATTTTTTTCTATGTGGAAAAAAACTGGAAGGCAGTATTTAGACATGTATTTAGACAGAAATGTGCATATGTTCTAATTCCCTCATATATCACAAATCATCTTTATGATATATTTTGTCAGTAAGACAGCTTTAGAAGAATATTTATCATCTCTAGCAGAGCCTGCTGTGTTTTCATCCCTCCGGTCTTTATGCTAAGTTAGACAGCTCGTGTCTGAGCATATTAAGACTCCTGCTTCTCACTTAATGCCCAGACATACGACTGATATCATTTTCAATCTAAGAAAAACAGTAAATATGTAATTATTCCAAATGTGAGCATTGCATGTCAGTATTAGTCATACCCAAATGAACTACTTCTTTCAGAGCACTGTAGAGCTGAAGAGTGCTTGACATTTTCAGAAGTAAATTATAGAAGTTTTATGTAACTGGGCAGTGGTCTTTCTGTGTGTGTTCTGTTCCTGCTTCAAGCCAGAAGATGATTGTTAAAAGTTGGTTTTGCGATATGGCTGATGTGTTCTCTGCCACTTCAGGAACAGATTCTCACATCAAGAGGATTTGTGTTTTGGTAGGGTCTTAACCCCCTACTGATGATGTAGAGGGACCCTGGGAGGCATGTATCTGAGTAAGTGTGGGTGAGTTTAGAAGTACAATAACATTAAAAAGGAGAATGGTAGCTTTAGGAGTTCGATACAACTCTAATCCACCATTAAAAAGCAGCACACATCAGTAAAAAAGCGATTCTTAGTCTACAGTATTGTATTTCCTTTGTTAGCAATAGATCAATAGAGAATTCTGTAGACCATAAACACGACATATTTTCATGACATACAGCACATCATCATGCCATGCTGTAGTATTACAGGTAGGCTTGCAGTACTTTATGTAGAACCATAATGTCACATGCCTGACAGGAGCAGTTCCATGTTGCCGTTGCTAAGGGTAACATTGACTCTCCAAGTTGTGGAATTAAAGCTGGTGATGCTCAGTGTCATAGGCTGCTTCCTCCCACGATAATTATAAGAACCCTTCCATATGTAGTTCGGCGCAAAGACATCATCTGGAACTAGAGAAAAGAACAAAAGAAAAATCACTGTCATATAATGATAATCCGTTTTTCCTTTCTTGTCTTCTGCCTATTTATTTATTTAAATAAACAAGAACATCCTGCTGTTAAGCATTAGCCCTGCCTTTGTGTATTGGTGCCCCCATCCTAAATAATATTTCCTCTCTTTGGCTGCATGAAGTAATCCAGTCCAAATGAAACCCTGATGTTCTCAACACAGATCAGTGACTCAGATCAGTGAATCAGCGCACAGCTGTCCACCAGAGATTCTGTGTTTGGTTTGCATATTGGTAAGTAATCTTTACTTAGTATTTCCATAAAATCCTTATTTTCACTTAATGCAGTAACTATTTCATATTTCAATGAAACCTTTACAACAACAACTTATTACAGAATCACATTAAGCAACTAAAATAAATAAAGACCAAAGTATTAACATTATGACACCATATTTAATCATTATTTCACATGCAATTTAATCCCAGATATTCATGAAAAATGTGAGGGGGATGAACTTTCTTTTGTAACATATCTGTTTAGATGCCATTTAATCTTAAAATCTAGCATAGTTATGGGTGTGTCTTTGTGATTGACAGGTATTTGATACCTGATGGCAAAAAGGCAGTGTAGCACAAACACAGGGTTTAGTCGGCTAATAGCCTGCTTTAGCTTAAGCCCACGTATTTCTCTCAATCAGTTAGCTCCTGTTAGCGCTTAGCTACAGGCAAGTTTGATATATGTCAATTATCCTCCCTCATGGTCACAGCCCCCTTCTGAGTGCCACCTCTTTGCCCATTTCTGTATTTTCCAGGAGCAACAGCACGCTGCCAAGATGCCGATGGCGGAAACTGCTCACCACGCTTCAATTTTGCTCTTCAGTCATGGAGGCACCGTCCAATTTTTTATTAACAGTCAATGTTCTGACTCACACAATTGCTGTGGTTAAGAGGAAGAGAAAATCTCCCAAAGTTCTGCTGTGCTTCTTTAATTATCTGTGCTGAATTAACGTTGCATGACACACAGTATCCTGAGAAACATCATGAGTTATTAAGTTTTGGGCTCATCATTGGTCCTGCTTCAATCGTTCCCCTGTTTTCTTTTTCCTTTTAATGCTGGTGTGGTATCCAATGCCTTTCTAAACATTGCTTCACTGCTTACTTAGAATAGTTCTTGTGTTGCCTGAGGGGTGCTTCCACTACACCAGAACTGTAGTTCAAAGGTGTTGAACCTGTGTGCTGATCATGATCGGAATTGCCCTTCTATGTGCTAAGCAGTCTCTGTATATCCTAACAGTGTTAACTCATCTGTGCTTTCAGGTGATCTGAGGGGTTCTAGCTCTGAAAGGTTGCTGTGATCTGCTCTTAACTCTATCAGCATGGGATGGTGTCATGCCTTTTTTGCCACATGCTTTCCTAGTTTTGCACAGTTTCAGTTCGGAGTGTATTTGTCCTTATATGGTGATTCCTTTGCAGTTTGGAGTTCATTCTGGATGGCAGAACAGGCCTTATATTTAGTTGGAATTTTCCTTCTGTCCAGTAGAACTGAGAGCGGCAAACGAGAGGCAAACGAGAGGCAAAGCATTTTTAAGTTACTGCAGTTTGGAGAAGCTTACCAAAGGGCAAAGTTAGAAAAAAAGTACAAAATTGTAGCAGAGAACAAAGAAGAATATAACAGTATGTAATTTACCTTTCTGTGTGTAGTGAGGAAGAATAAAAAATTAAAAAATACGATAGACAGATGTAAAGAACCTTAAAACTGACAAACCAAGAGCTATAACAGTGTGGAGCAGAACTGAGCAGAATGAGAAAGAGCAGAGCAGGGTTTATTAAACTAAACATTAAATCACACTGGAACAGAGAAGATAAGAAAGGGATGGAAAAAAAAAATCATCACTAGCCTGGAATAAAAAAATCGATAGTAGAACTGACCATTAAGTTTTGGGCTGGGGGTTCCTGTTACTGGCTTCACAGGTTTTTTCTTCTCTCCGGCTGCAAATATAGAAGACAGAAAAATAGATGTAGACATATAACGTCTTGTTTCATTTCCTCAACAAAAGGTTTTAAAATGTTTTGGTTTGCATCCTGTTTAACTTGAGACTTTTTCCGCCAGGCACAGGTTCTACAAAAAATAACTGCATTAAGATGAAGTGCTGGTAACTTTTACTCACATACACAAAAAATGAGCAAGGTTTGTGTTGAAATAGGTCACGCAAAATAAAACTCTAATAGTTGTTTGCAGGCGGAAGAATGCAAATAGAGTTCATGACCAATAATTGTCGTGCACATTGGCTCCATTTAAAAGTGGCTTAAGGCACATTGAGGTCTGACCATATAGAGCACACGCTCATCTTCTAAAGAAGCAGCTATTGTTTTTCACAAGTAAAGACAAGCAAGGGAGAAAATGTACGCCCTAGAATTTCAAATTGGATCAGAGAGTGCTCTGATTTTAAGGATTCCTTCAGAACAACTAGAGGGACAGAGTTTATTTATGCTTTTTTAAGTTTCTTTGCAGAAAAGTTTCAGTTTTATTCATTAGAATTCGTTGTTGATTAACAACACAGCAAACAAACAATATAAATGAAACATCTACTTATATTTATCATAATGTATCTTTGTGGAATCAAAACCTTCTTATTAGCTAAGTTGCCATTAGTTGCTTCTGAGACATAACCTAATCTAACAGCAAAGATCCCGATTCTGGTTTTGAGCTGGGAGATCGCTTGTTATAAACCAGCTTTTCAGTCAAAATGTAGGGGTTGAAAATGCACAAATCAGACATCACTTTGGGTGGGGAGAGGGATATTCGTTCTGTAGGTATCTGGAACAGATTTCCTTGATTGTGTGCCAACCAGTGTTTGAAACCAGTGGCCTTTTAAAAGTTGGATAATAATCTAAATCACATAGGCACTGCTTGTAGAGTTTTCATTATCAGGTAATTATGAGGTTATTTCAATATCATTTGTGTGTGAGTGCGTGTATGATCTGAAAACGCCTCAACAGATCAATATAATCTCCTACCATCCGGTCTGAATAGTTGTACTTCAACTTCTTCTCTGATTGAAGGTTTCAGTAAGCACAGATCAAATTATTTACTAATACAACTGGCAAATAATTTAGGTTCATCAGTTAGACCACCTGTAGATCTGTGATAAAATGAAACTAAAAATTCACTTTTAAAAAATGTTTTTAGCATTTTTTTTTATCTCTAAACATATGTATTTTATGTATGGAATGGGTATTTTTATGTAATGGCCTTATGGTTAAACTATTACCGGTAGACACTACAGATAAAAACTTGCAATTATTTTGCTGAAAATAAACATTAATAAGCATTCAAAATATATACATTAATCACTTGTTATATCTATATGATGATATTCACAATTATTTAAATTGAGTTCCACTGACTACATTTAAAACTTTTTGGGTTCCTAAAGAGTCTGGAAGTGCAATGATTTAAGAAAACTGTGGGTGTTTTTGTGTTATCTTTTTACTTCCAGGCCTTTCTACCAGTCCACAGGCTGTCCGCCCCACTACTAAATCTCGCCTTACTCCAGATAGCCAGTCTGTGCCATAATGTAAACCAACAAGGTGTCCTTTCAGACACTCCTTCCTGTTTGCTTAAGTGAAGCTGCTCAGGATCAGATCATCATGCTAATACATACTTTAATCATAATGACACACAAACAGAAAAGGAGAAAACTAGGAGAGTATTACATGCCTCGACAAATGGGCATCTTTCCAGTCCAAGTGCCATCACTCTTGCAGACTCTGTGTTCAGAACCCCCTGCCAGGAAGTAGCCATGTTGACAGCTGTACACCAAGGTGTAGCCAAACCCAGGCAGATCCATCCCCACCACGTCTACATGGAGTGGGCTCTCTGGTTGCTTACATGCATGGGCTGAAAGATGGAGAGCTTGATAGTTTACTTCAGAGGGTTACAACAGATTGATAAAGATGGATATTGTATAAGGATGCGTATGTCTTACGTATGCACTCAGGTTGCGTCCCACTCCATGTTAGATCAGGCTGGCAGGTTCTGGAGGAAGATCCTTGAATCAAATGACCAGGCTGGCACTGAAATGACACCACACTCCCCACCTGTGTCCAAAGAGAGTTGTACAAAGAGAGTTAGAATTTGTTTACTGTCAAAAAACCCTCAGGGAAACCTCATGGCAGTAGAATGCCATCATAGAGGAAACTAATTCAGTTTATGGAAGGCAGTGATTGCAAAAGATGAATTTGTGTTGTAGTGGCAAATACTAAACAAGCAAAATGCTCACTCTTCTAATTACTTTAAAGCATTTGTTAAAAAGGCCTGACCCAGACTGACTGACTGAAAGTCGTGGAGATAAATACAGCGCAGTGACTGTGCAACTGCAAATAGCTGCTAATTCAGACTTTTAAAAATAAGTCGGAGTTGTAAGTATAAATTACATCCAAAGTTTAACTAGAGTCTCAGGAAGGTGTGTTCTCAGCAGTATTAACATGCATTTTACAATGTTGTTGTCATTTTGGTGAAAAAAAAGCCTCTTTATGTCTTCTAAAGATGAGGTCATCTTATCAGAGGAGCCGTCTTGTGGCATGCAGGGGTATCACGGCTGGTTTTGGTTTCAGCCAGAGATTTTATGTATAATACTTATAACACAGTATAATAATAATAAAAAGTAAAGAAGACGTGACTTCATTACTGTGAGGTCGAATATTCTGAGATTCTCATTAAAGTAATTTGTGATAATTTAGAGACCTTTGACTCAGATTATTCCCTCCTTTGTTGTCTGTACTTTATTGATCATCAGGTTGCAAATGAAGGTACAATAACTAAAAATACTTTTAAAAGGAGCTCTGGGCTGTATAAACTCTCCCATTTCTGGTTTTAAAAGGTCCCTCTGTGCAGCAGGGCTACATCTCATCACTAACACAATCAGTTATCTTTCCAAATAGGCTCCCATATGTGCATGTTGTTGTATGTGTATTATTGTGTAGGGTACTACCTCTAAAATGTCTGAAATATCCAGTAGAAAATGTTTTTCACACTAAAGGTAAATTAAGAATTCTTTAAAACATACTTTAACCAGAAAAGCCCTCTGAGAGTTCAAACCTCTGCAAGCTCACAGTTCCTCCGCATATGGTGATTATATGTCACCATCTTGCAAAGTTAAAGTATCATACAATACAATCCTGGATCCAGATGGTGATCGGATCACCTCCAAAATGTAGTTATTTGTGTCCCATTTTGACAGTTTCCTGAAAATTTCATGAAAATTGGTCCAAAACTTTTTGAGTTATCTTGCTCTCAGACAAACAGACAAAGTAACAAACTCACCCAAAAACACAAACTCCTCGGCAGAGGTAATCAGGTATACAAAGACCAGTAAGCAGAAACAATTATATGCGATTATTTTGGAGTGACCAGTCAATCTGTTATGTATTTGCAG
Organism: Pseudomugil tenellus; assembly: GCA_037177515.1. Taxonomy (NCBI): domain Eukaryota; kingdom Metazoa; phylum Chordata; class Actinopteri; order Atheriniformes; family Pseudomugilidae; genus Pseudomugil; species Pseudomugil tenellus. The sequence goes on from JBAMHX010000019.1 coordinate 14,904,588, forward strand.
TAGTAGTATATTTGCAGTGTTTAGTTTTTAAGAGGACATATCAAGTGAGACATTCAAACAATAAACTATAGTTGACTGTGACTGTATGCATTGCGTAGATTCATCCTGTTGTTTCAGGAAACAACCTATGTTGTAATTTCCGTTTTTATTCTGATGTGAGACAGCTTCAGTAACTGATCCTTAGTGAACCAATAGAGACCAACCAACCAACCAATAGAGAAACAATAAAAACCTGCAGGATAGCAGGCACAAGGAGATTGACAGCTGTTTTAGGTTTGACCCTGTGCAGATGACCATTATTCCTGTCAAGGACAAGGACACTAGTTTCTTTAGATTGAGAAGAATATCGATTTAATAATGAAGATAAAATAAGTTGAACATATATCAAACATTGAAACATGAAGGGACAAAACATTAAGACATACAAACATGGTACGAGGTTATAACCCGGGGAGAATATTCCCCAAAGACCTGTGGATCCCACAGAAGTCTGGAGCTATTCTGCCCTTGTCAGATAGGGGAGCTTTGTTTAAAGACTCTGGTCACATGCAATCTGTTTCTAAACAATTTCCCTGATGGAAGGACGTCGGCCTTGCTTCAGCTACAACAACCAAGGTCTTGGCAGATGGTTTACTAAAGGTCAGAATGACATCAGTTTAGGAGCCGTATGGTTGGACCTTTCAGCTAGACATTAATTAAGAGCAAGGTAATTAAGCTAATACATTCCTCTACACCTGTTTTAATGCTATTATCTGTCAGAACTCGTTTGCAGTGTAATGTATGCAAAGACCATCCAAATGGGTGGACAGATCAGGAATCATCCTTACATTTCTTCTTGATAATTAAAAATCTCTCTGGACTTTTTTTCCCCCTGACTTTAATCTGTCAGTATCAAACTTGTTCAAGCTGTTGTTTTTACCAGGGTTGAGAATTACCTAGAAAAAGAAACTTGTTTTTCTTCCTGAAAACTGGAGCAAATTGTGAAATGGCAGATTGTGAATTCGGAACAAGAGAAAGCATAACTTCCTGCTCTGGATCGAAACATAGTATCACAATACAAGTTATTATTGGACCAATCGAATTAGTAAAATGTATCAAATCCTTTCTTTGAATGATTGTTGCTTAATCTGTAATCAATAATTGACAAAGCTCCAAGATATAAGGTAAATTATTTATTTATTTCTATAAATATACCAGTAGTAGTAACTGTAATCTGTGTAACAAAAAATATCATGATTCATATGTAGTATTTTTTGCTGTGTGATGGGGTTTATAGCCCAATCAGGTGTGATGTGCACAGCAAATATTCACATTATCTTGTACCTCCATAGCATCAAAGCTGATATGTAAATTATAAAAGATCACAAGGGAGATGTGAACTTAAATTGCCTGCATATTTTAAATTGTGTCATACCTCTTTTATCTTGGTCTCTCACTGCAATGAATTTCACAGAAGTTGGATAGTTTTAGGCCTATAGCATGTGGTTTTTAACTTTCCAATCTGGTAACACCACAGTTAATTACCATCAACCTATATGGATGATGATGGATGGATGAAAATTTTGATAGCAAGACATTTTAATTTAAGATAAAGTTTTTGCTTGCGTGTATTCTGTTTCATCCTTGTCTTTAATTAATTTTTTTTTTTATTTTTTGGCTACAGTTAGTCAGTCAGGACAGTTTCTTTACCTTGAACCCATAGGTCCGATTTAAGGAGCCGTATCGTGGCGTTCCTGGGTTGTCACAGCTGGTTTTGGTCGGTTCTAAAAAAAAAAAAAAAAAAAAAAAAAAACAACATAAGAGTTTAAGTAATTACACACACCACTAGGAGAAAGATAAATTAGCAGCAGCCTTATACATCCTCTCAAGTCTGCATTCCTCTCCTTTGTTGTCATGGTAACAGGGTTATATATGTCATAAAAACAGCAGGGGGCAGTAGAAGTTTATTAGAAAACGAAGCGGAGCCTGCTAGGGAGAGTTTCAGTGTGTGTGTGTGTGTGTGTGGTGGGGTCATCAGCATGTAGAGCACATCCTGACGCAGAGCTCGATTCAATACAGCTTCCGAAATGACAGATTCGCTCTCCACCTCTGTTTCTCTCTCCTCCTGTACCTCTCAATCTGCCCTCTTTCCCTCTCTTTTGTAACTGTTCTTTTTCTCTCTCCTTCTATCTTTCCATGTTGCTAACTCTCTTTGTCTGCCCCACCAACCCTTCTGTCTTATTTAAAGAGCAGGCTGCTTTAGCTCAAAACTCATTCTGTTTCAGTCGCATTGAAATACACATCACACACTAACATATAGCTACAATCACACACTAATAAATCACAGAAACACACACACACAAACATGTAAGCCAAACAGCCACCAGTGCATTCTGAGCTTATTTCAGTCATAGATAAAAGTAACACACTGTGTGTGCATAAACTTCAGTCTTAAAAACAATTAGAAAGCAGAAAAGAAATGTTTCCTCTTTCCAGCATCATATTGATGGTGTAAACAGCAGCTATGGAATACATCTTTACATGAATGAAGTAACACTTCAACAGCAACTTTCTATTATTAGATTGTCCATTACACAAGAAAATTACAACTTTGTAGCAGCAATACAAGTGCAGGATGTGTGCTTTATCAATTGCTGTGAAGGACGACACAGTCAGGTGCCTGTTTCTGTTACAAAAGCTTGGATTTATTACAATTCAACTCTATTCTTCTTGTTGAGGCACCTGCTCTGAATCAGACTTGTGAAGTGGTGCTCTAAGCATCATATGTGGTGGTGAACTGACCCGGTGGGGCCATTTATAGTATGTGCTGAATATCCCTTCTCATTTTCTTCTTAATCCACGAACAGAAGCCGCTTGTTTGAAGTTGGATGTAGATGCCTGCTCCTAGAAGCCTTTAACTAAATACTGGAACTTTGTACTTGTGTATCACTTGTGAGCAAGCCCTTTACTTTTCACAAAGAACTTCCTCCACTTTAGTAGAAACAGTAAAAATGTCCAGTCATAAATGTTCAGTTGCATGGAATTTGGTAGTTACATGACAAAATAACTGTGAGAGTCCTCTATTGTACTTCGGAGATTCTGTGTTGTAGGTTACTATTGCGTGGACGTTCGCTAGCTGCTTTATGTCATGCTTTTAACATGTCGATTTCTCTTCGTTAAAGTGATTGGCTGAAGCGACATCTGGCGGCCAATATAAGGCTGCATGTGAGGAGATTTCAGCGAAGGTCACCACCTACCCAGCATTTTTTGTTTAAGTTCTCTTTTGAGTTGGGACCTACTGGTAGTCCAGTTTTCGGTTTTGGTTTAAGCTTTTGTTTCGGGAGCAGCCTGGATCCTGCGGCCCATTGCAGGTCTGTTGCCTCCTTATGCTTATTTTGGCCGGGGCTCCCTTCTCTTTAGGTTGTTTTGTTTTAATAAATATATTTTCAAACATTGTTTGGGTGGTGATTTCTCATATATGTTACTGGTTCTTCTTTGAGCCTGTGTTTCTCTAGGGCCGTAACAGTGACAATACAAAAAAAAAAGGCTGACTGCTAAGGAACTAAATACTAGGATGTGTGTTCAGCCATATTCAACACTGAATGTGCATTTTCCCTTATTTTCTTGCAATGACATGCTATGTGAACCATTCATTATCACACAAAACTCTACGGATTATTGTGAAATAGCACATAATCATAATATTCTTTTCACCCTCCTGTTTCAATGAGTACCGCCCGGTTTCACTCACAACAATCCTTATGAAGTGCTTCGAGCGGTTAGTCATAGAACACATCATATCTGTCCTCCCCTCTTCCTTGGACCCCTTCCATTTTGCATTTTGGCTTAACCGTTCGACTGATGATGCCATCTGCACTGCCCTGCACTCTACCCTCATTTACCTGGACTCAAAAAAATATCGCAGAATGCTGTTTATTGACTTTAGCTCAGCATTCAACATGATCAGCTTGTTTCAAAACTGAGCAGGTTGGGCTGAACTTCTCGCTGTGCAACTGGTTGATGGACTTCCTGGCCGGGAGACCACAGGCAGTACTGTCGGCAACAATGACTCCAGGACCATCATTTCGAACACGGAGCCCCTCAAGGATGTCTGTTGAGTCCCCTTCTCTTCACCCTGCTGACCCATGACTGCACAGCTCAAACCTCTGCATCAAGTTTGCAGACGACACAACTGTTGTGGGTCTCATCAGTAACGGGGATGAGACTAACTACCAGACCGAGGTAAATGACTTGACCTTGTGGTGCACACACAACAATCTCTCTGAACACTGAGGAGATTGTTGTGAACTTCAGGAGAGGCCACTCTGAACATGCTCCTCTGACCATCAATGGGGCTGCTGTGGAAAGGGTGAGCAGTACCAGGTTCTTGGGAGTACAGATCTCAGAGGACTTCTCCAATAACACATTAGCACTGACCAAGAAAGTCAGTGCTAATGCCTCTACTTTCTCCGCAAGCTGAGAAGAACTGAGAAGAGCTAGAGCCCCGGCCACCATCATTCAGACTTTTTACAGAGGCGCTGTGGAGAGCATCCTGTCCAGCTCCATCATAGTGTGGTACAGCTCCTGCATTGCATCCTGTCGCAAGGACAGTTTCTTCCACCAGGCTATCAGGATGCTGAACTCTCTCCCTGCCCTATCCCCCTCTCCTCACTGCCCGCAAAATGTCCAGTTCGTGAACCCCTCCTTCATTATACCGAACTAATCATGACAGCCTACTTACTGTACAAGTATATACCTGCACAACTGCTATGCAGCTTTAACTAATGTATTCATATTGAACTATCCGATTTTCTTTAGCCAGTACACTGTCACTGTCTGTGCCATTTATTTTATTTTATTTATTTATACTATATGTATTTTTATCATTATTTATCATTATTTTATCAGAATGCATGTTAAATGTTCATTATCTGCACCTCGGGATTGAGTGAAAAGCAATTGATCCTCTGTATGTTTTGTACATAGAGCAGAATTGACATAGTTGACTTTGACTTAATGTGACAATCGGTTTTACCTGCAGCTCTAACTCGGGGTACAACTGGCTAGTTATTAGAAGATATGTAGATGACTGAAATCTTCTCCAGAGGCCTGTCCTACAAATTTAGATTTTCGCTTATCCAGATAACTTCAGGAATTACTTCTGGATTTTTTGTACTACGAAGCTGGCTTACTTTTGATTGAGCTGTATCACCGCGGCAACACATGCTGAACGGCTAACCTGCTCCGGAGCAGGTTAGGTTCTCAGATAAGAGATAATTGAGTAAAAAAAGCACCACCTCCTGACCAATTAGATCTCATAAAAAATGTCCTGCCCATTTTTAAGAGGATCCTGATGACGTTACAGCACAGAGTCTTCAGGGACAGATCCAACCAATTAGACTTTACAGATGACATGCTGTACCAAAGGTCCAGATTTACATCAGATGGGATGAAATACATATGTCAGCTGCTAGACAATTTGTAGCAAATGTGATCCAACATAGTTGGGTGCTTACTGTCCCGCAGAGTGAGCACCACATTACCGAGGTTTAATCCACACAACAGACACATTAATAAAGCCTTGTCACTGACCGCTTTGAAATATGTTTTAATATTTTAATCCTTACTTGCTTCCATGTTCTCTTTTAGCTGTACAGGAGTTGCATCTAAAACGGAGGTTTATAATGGTGGGTAATTGTTTCCACACATAACTTAAATACAGTGCATTCATGGTGGCATTGATAAAATAACACGCTCACATGGTAGCCGAACATTTAAAGAACAGGAAAATATGACGTAAATAAAGTATTCCCAGAAGTATTTGTACTGTAATACAGTGATATGAGTTTTGTCCGTTTATATTGTTAATATTGGATGATCTGACAAACTTCTGCATTAATGGAGTCGCAATTTTCTGCCAGCATTGCTTTTGCTTATATTTAGCTTATCTTGCATATATTTTAAAATTTGCCATATTTGTGGAGAATGATCGTCTGTTTCTCCATGGTAAAATATGCAGCTCAAGGTTTGTCCATGTTTCCGATGATCAGAACCTCCGAGCACCTTCTCTTTTATGTAAACGCACATTTAACTAAAGTGGAAAGATCTGGATTGAGTTAGTGATGTGATAACCAGGTTCGTAGTACAGCTTATCCCAGTTCCTCAATGTTTGGCTGAGTCAATCCAGAGAATGGAGATAAGTGCGAGTTGAGTTAATCATGCTCCGTAGTACAGGCCTCTGGTCTTTAAAAGTTAGAATACTGAGGGTACTGGGAAAACAAGTCTACATGTGAGATATTGGATTTAACAGTGAAAAACAAAGTTTTTTCAAGAATGGTTTTCAGTCTGAAAGTGATACTTTCTCACTCAAAGGAACCCTTCAAGGTTTGTCCGGAAGGCCCATGTTTTATTAGCAAGAATTTCTCAGATAAGCTTCCAGTCACTATTCATTATTAATCTCATAACTTTCAAATGTTAACTTTTAGAGAGCACAATTTGCTTTTCACTTCAGACCCACAAGTAAGCTGAAATGTGGATGTCAACTCTACCATAACAAGCCCTTAATGACCTGCATCATCAAGCAGGTGATAATTAACCAACAACATAAACTACAGAATGTGTCTCATTGGTTATAAACCCACAGGGCGTGGCACATTATGACTTTATCCCATCCAGGACAATTCTAATTAGTTTAAAAACTCATTAACAAACTAAAGTTATATCCTGAATCAGCAATGATCATGGGTGCAATAAAAGCATTCTGGCACTGCACTGTGTTGATCAGTCTGGCTTGGCAATGGTATCATATTATTTATCAAAAGAAAAACATATGTACAGCAAAGGGACATTAAATAAACACTGTAATACGAAGCTTTGATATGTTATTTAAAATAAAATATTTCTTTTATTATAATGAGCTCCCGAGGAATCGCAGTCAGAAGTTTGGAGACTCTGGTGGAGCCTTTTGATATCAACCCAAACTTTGAAGTAGGGAAGACACCCCTATCTGGGGATGCTTGGCTGTGCTCCAGCTCATATAGTGATAAATGACTAAGGATTGTTAATTCAGTAAATACTAAAAGGCATTTATTTGAATATTAGCAAATATTTTTGACGCATTTAAACTTATATAAAAATGTGAGACTTATGACTCTTTAGATCTAAATATTCCATTGAGGTTTTAATTTAACATAACACAAAACTAGATATCAAAGTTAACTTTATGAGATGTGACTTTTCTGAGCAATCCAAAGATAGAAACGCGCGAATCCAGGAAATGCTCCTAAATACTTTTTGGAAGCAGCTGGAGGGAAATTAATGTTCACACATAAAAGGTTGTCATGTCATTACCATAAGGACAGCAGGGTGTGTTAAAGGGCCCATACTATATAAAATAGACTTTTAACCTTGTATTAGTGTTCATTGTACCTTAAAACAATCCCTGAAATAGGTTTTATTTTGCATCCATGTGTTTTATAGCTTTATTGCTTTGAAAAGATGGGTGCGGCTTAGGCAGAGCAAACAGTTGGCCACACCACTCCAACATGGCACAGTGGAGAGCCACATGCCCCTACCTGAAAAATAAGCTTTCCACCTCCCCCGGGACTGTACCCGTCACTGCTGCTGCACTCTTGTCAACAGACATGTCCCCTGCACGCCGACTACAGACAGTAACCTATCTGCAGGCTCACTCTGCAGCGCTCTGTCTGAGGCGATGTCATGGACTGGGCCGGGAAATTGGAGTGGATATTTTGTTGCTCAGTCTGAGTGGGGCGGATGAGCAAGAGGAGCTGGGAGCAAGCTGTTCCTAGTTCCAAGCATCGCAGCAAGAAATGAGTGGTAGGGAAGAACTATAGTATAGTGAATGTTGCAAAATGGATAATATTATCATAGATGTACATACTATAGACTGTGAAACGGCAAATATAGCAAAATATAGGACCTTTAAAAATCCACATATTACAACTGGTTTTCTCCTCTGAATTATGTCCAAGTGATAATGCAACACAGTGTTTATTTCCTAACTAGAAATGAAAAATAAAACATTTTTTTAGTTACAAATCAAACTATGTCGGAGATTAAAACATACTCGTGAGAACACAGCCACGACTTGGGTACCATTTTGCTGGTTCTCTTGATTAACTCTACAACGTATTATGATAAAACTTGGTTGGTGTTTAGCCAACAACTTAATGATTAATCTTAGGAAATGATCACTGTCAAGGCTATAATTTCATTTAAAAATGCTAACAATTGTTAATGGACACACGTTCATGTCTGCTGCTTGATCTCAGTAAGGAGTTACTGTGTGAAAAGACTCTGTCTTCAGGTAAAATAAAAAACTGACCGATGCAGCGTGGTTGTGTTCCACTCCAGGTGCCATCACTTTCACAAAGTCGGGTTGCCGTGCCAACAAGTATTAGAGGCGGAGAACAGCTGAAGGACACTTCTGATTGGTAGATGAAACTTCTGCCTTCTCTGAAACCACCAACTGGTGTCCCTGGGTCACCACAAAACTTGGCTACAAACACGCAGACAAACACAAAGTTACATATTAGTTGTGGGGCTAAAATGCTGACAAGCGCCCGCTTATTTTAGAAGTCCTGTTGTTATTGGTGGTTGCCACAGAGTACATTCTTGTGCCAAGTCAAATGTATTTGTTCTGAATATTAGTGCTTGTGTGTGGAGATGCTTACGTAGGCACTGTGGGAGCATGCCGCTCCAGGTGCCGTTGGACACACAGGTCAGAACGGCTGGGAATGAGAGCTCATATCCAGGTGAGCAACTGTAACTCACACTGCTGCCCCATTCAAAGTCACTGCCTTGCAGGAGCCCATTGCTGATGGCAAGAGGGGGGGAGCAGGTAACCGCTGGAAAAAATAAAGCGGTAGGTTTGAGGCAAAAGAAAGAGTTTAAAATATTCATGAATCCTGTTTTGAGCAGCTGCACTAGTGTATACTGCCTCACTTATCACTGTTCTGTCATTAAGTAGAAGGAAAACTGATAGAGAGGAGAAATTGTCTGTTTAAAGAGATGAAAATTACTTTTATATTTTTAGAAACTACGGTAAATAAGATTTGTTTGGAAAGACTTAGTGTTATCTGACTGGTGTTTCTATTAATTTTACTTGAAGGTCATCGTGATTACTGACTATTAACAGCTGCAGTAGCATGTGACTGATTTGATTTGTTTGTTAGTGCTTGCTTTTCCTTCATGAGGCAGTGACTATGAAATGAACACAATTAGCTCTGTCAGTCCTGATAAAGCTGGTGATGAAAGGGTTGAAATGAATAACTGGATTTAAGATAGAATCAGCTCTTTTATTCCCTTTTAAACAAGGGTATTATTTGTGGCTTAGAGGTTTGGTTTTATAATACCTGTGCATATGGGCATGTTTCCACTCCAAGTCTCATTTTGGGTACACATCCTCACAGGTGATCCATCCTCCTCCATTCTGTAACCTGGTTGGCACTGGAAGGAAACATTCTGACCAATGGTGAAGTCTTCTCCATAACGAAGGCCGTTGGCTGGCAAGCCGGGATCCCCACAGTTTATCACTGGGGAGTGAAACAAGTCAAATTCATGATGTGGCCAGAATGCACATGTCTGGTCTTTGAAAACCATTGTCCTGCAGTTTTTAGTCAATCCCCTTATTCGACACACAGAAACTCCCGATTTAAATTGAATGAACCCAACAGTTTATTGTAGTTTGACACAATGGCACAATGACCCATCATTTCAAACCTGCAGGTTTGCCCTCAAGGAACTGAGTTGCCATCCCTGAAAAATGGGATAAAGTTTACCTTACAAGCATTGCTTTTGCAACAGGCAAACAGGAAGTTTAATCTTTTTTCAATTAAATTAAAATAATTAATCTATTTCTTTTTCTCTACAGGTAATCAACAAAGGTGCCATGTGAAACTAAGGAGACAGGAACAGATCACAACAACAGCAATAATAATGGCCAGTGAGGTCTACAAAACTGGAATTCTGTCTAACCTTATAAGGGTTTGATTGCTTTTTTGGTCTCTGCTCAAAACTCATGTTGAAAGTTATTTATTTCCACAACCATCTGATCTTTTGGGTCAGCTGGGACTGAATCTGGGTCCTCCAGACACAAATTCACTGTTATTCCTTTTAGCAACAACAAGGTAACTACTGCAATAATAATGAATAAAAATAAGTTGTATTTATGTGGCAAACTTTAAAATCTTATGATATCCCAATGTTCTTCACAATTTGAAGATGAACAAGGTTAAAAACCATTTAAAAATAATAATAATTAAAACATAATCAAGATGAAAACAAAACAGTTCTAAAATAATTTTAAAAGGGCAAACAATCTACGTTTTTAGAATATAAAAAGCTATAGAGGAGTCAACTACATGTGTATTTCTCAAAGGCAGCACAAAACAGGTGAGTTTTTAGGCTGCATTTGAAAGCTGCAAGGCAGTCTGACAACCTGATTGATTCAGACAGGTGATTCCACAGCTGAGACCCCAGGGAGAAGACACGGTCATCCATGGCTGACAGTCCAGTACGAGGGATACTGGGAAGGTTCTGGCTGCCAGAACTGAGTGACTGAAATGGGGTTGCAGGGGGAGAAGGTCTTGGAAGTAGGCTGGGCTAGCACGATGGCTTTATAGATCAGCAGGACAAACTTATGGTTGACTGGCTGCCAGGGAGCCAGTGGATGTAGGATTTCCGGGTTTTGGTGAAGAAACGAGTGACTTTGTTTTGGACATACTGCAACTTGAGTGTTTTTTTTGGAAGGGGGGGCATTTCTGCCAGTAGAGAGTTACAGTAGTTGACAGTAGTTGAGGCAAGATAAAGGTGTGTCTTACAGTATCCAATAAGGAAAGTGAGGGTTTGGTTTGGAGATGTTCCTCAGGTGATTGAAATAGGCATGGCAGACAGTTTAATGAGGTCAGTGAATGAGAGGGATGAATCAAACTCGACTTCAAAGCTTTTAATAAGAGAATTGGAATGGTTGGTGAAGGTGATGTGGGTGATCACAGCTTGTTTGGTCTAGTGGGAGGTGCCAATGAGGATAGCCTCAGTCTTGAAAAGAGCTTTGGCTCAGCCAGGGACCGATGTAACTCAACTAGTAGCCCAGAAGAGAACCAGAAGAAAGTCAGAGGAGGTTTGCAGATGTATTTAAGTATCATAAGAGTATGAAAATGGCTGTCGAAGATATTTTTGAATAGGAACATGTGGATTTAAGAAAAATGAAAAAATAATAAAAAAGAAGGGGGCAAAGGAGTGACCCCTGGGGGACACTGGAAGTAGCCAAGCTGGTGGTGTATATGAGATTTCCCATCTTAAAATGTGATGCCTCCCCAAGAAGCAAGAGTGGAAGAAGGTCAGGGCCGTCCCCGTAACTCCTACATCTTGGAGCCGCTGACAGAGAGCTTTGGTCAACCTTGCCAAAGGCCGGACTGGAATGTCTTAGAGATAGTGTAACTGAAGGTATTGATGGAGCAGGTATGGCTTTTCTGAAGCCTTCACCAGAAAAGGCAGATTCAAGATGGGACAAAACCGGGGTATGGGGAGCCAATCAGGCTGACATTAAGTTTTGTCTGATTGTAATAGTCACAAATCTCAATAAATCTTTAAATAAAGACATATCACAAAGGAAAGAGTTATACACAAATAAACAAAAACCTTGAAAAACACTTTCAGGAAGACTGGGAATATTCCTTGGGAATGATGCAGTTGTAGATAAAACCACAACGCAATATGTGAACTACAAAAGCAAACTATAGCAAAGTGAAGCACAACTAAAATGGATGTATGATTGTATGTTGTTTTTTCTTAGTTATCATATTAGGTTGTGTGAAAAATATTATTTTATTTTTCATTTGGCTCATCAAGTCATATTGTTCTGTAATCCAAACTGTGACTAAAAGCTGAAAATGTGGAAATGATGAATCGGCCAAGTACAACAGTTGGTATTATATTGATATTTGGCTTCAAAAACTCAAAGCACAGTGTTCCGAGTGAAAGCGCAGAACTGAATATTTTTTCTTTCCTTTTCTCACATACACTTATTTGACTTTCTAATGGTAACATTAGCAAACTTCTTCAAATGACAGCCATCTCTGCTTCTCTAGGTCACTCAGTTGACTAATAAAGTAATATTAATTCAATAAATAAATGATACTCTTTTCAACTTTTTAACTAGTTGTCAAAAGCAAGAAGTGAAAACAATTTGCTTCTAAACCAGAATATTAGTGTTATATTTAATCTAATGTAAATCTAATATTTATTTCTGAAATATGCTTTGTAATTATTAATGGTGTATTTTTTAGCTTGGAGACTGAATAATAATTAATTGACTTGGGGTTCTTTCAAGAAGCATTAGGACTCCCATGGCAGTACTTTAAGGGCACTGTCCTTCATAGTCTAGAAGGCAGTTTAACTGCTTTTAAGATCACCCTAGATGCCTCTTAATAGATGTTCTGTAATCTACTGTAAAAGCCGGCCATTCTAAAAAAAATTGGTTTCCTTCCAGAAACGCCCATTTAAAGATTTTGGTTTCTCAGCACTTTTATCTCTTTGTTCCTCTAGCCCATTGTTCTAGGTATTTTATGATCGATTTCTATGCATAATGCGTTAAATAAAAAAAGTCACTAAAATGGAAAAATAATTAGAATGTCAGGAATTCTTCTTCTCTTTGCTCAAAAATAAGTTGAAATATAAATTCTTTTAACAGTGAATAGTTGCACCATGATCCCCCCCAGCTCATGCTTTCATCTTTAAGGGCATGCAAGCAAGCAAATCCTGCATAACACTTGATTCAAGACCTGATAAACTATGGCTTTAGCTATATTTTATACAGGAGTGCTGTGTTTTACAGTTATTTACTTTTTTGGAATTTTCCCACAGGGTTTAAAAGCAAATTAGCTAAAGTAAACAACAATCAGGATTATTTATGCCAGTTTATAAAGTGTGTAGTGGGAGGATCAATATTTAAGGCTCATTTCATCACTCAGATCTTATGGTGATGCAGAGTCATTTAAAACAAGACATAAAACTGTGTCATTGAAAGGTTAGGAGGACTTATAGTAATGGATGTAATTGATACTGAAAGCCAGCAAAGTTATGAAAAGCAGGGGTGGTAGAAATGTTACATGCACTACTCAATCTGCTCTATGGAAAGTCTCAGCAGCTTACTGGTACAGTTGGGCTGTGCTCCTGACCATGTCCCGTTGGCCTGGCACTGTCGGGTGGTGGAGCCAGTTAGCAGATAGCCATCCATACAGGAGTAGATGACAGAGTGAGAGAATGTACTTCCATCCAGACGGAATACTCTGCCATTGCTGGGCGTCCCAGGATTACCACACTGGACAGCTGGAGGGAAGATCACACAATGACAGGACTATGACAGCTGCTATTTTAGAACACATAGTTGAACGAGATAAGTCAACAAGTGCCATACAGTTAGAATGGGATCAATTATCAGTATTCCCTTACGTTTACAGAAAGGTTGTGTGCCAGACCAGGTCCCGTTGGGGAAGCACATCCTCTCTAAAGAACCAATGAGCTCGTAGCCCTCTGAGCAGGTAAAGTAGACTTTAGAACGGATCCTGAAATCTGTTTGTTCTCTTGAACCATGGGAAGGAATGCCAGGATCACCACAAGAACCGGCAACGTCTCCTAGGGAGGGAAACAAGGTGACAAACTCATATTACAGGTCTCTTGCCTGTCTGTACAGCAATAATATAATTTAAAATGATCAAAACGTATAATGGAAATGTGTAAATAAGCAAATAATTAAACTAGAAAAGCACTCGGAGAGCGCAGACCTCCACCTAGCAAGGAATCAAGGTAATTTTCAGTGAATTGTATACACATGTCAAAAATTGCCCTATATCTCCTATATCCTTTTAAAAAAATTCCTGGATTCAGAAGGTGATCCGGATCACCCCCAAAACGTAATCATTTCTTTATATTCCTATTCGGGATATACCCTGAAAGTTTCAATAAAATCCATCCATTACTTTTCAAATTATGTTGTTCAAAACAAACAAACAAACAGACAAACTCTCCTGAAAACATGACCTCCTTCGAAGTAGTAACAAATCAATAAATACAATCTTAATTGTAATTTTATCTAATCAGCAATCCATTGCTAATCAGCTACTGAGATGACACAACCTGATGGTACATTAGATCCTTTTCGCTTATTTATGTAGGCTACGTGAAATGGTAAATGGATGGACTTGTACTTATATAGCGCTTTTCCAGTCATGTTGACCGCTCAAAGCACTTTACACTACATAGTTCACATTCA
>JBAMHX010000019.1:14931674-14950691 GCA_037177515.1 Pseudomugil tenellus
GATCTTAGATTGAAAGGATCGACCTTGTATTGTACTCTGTCATCATTAGATTGCATCAATTTAACAGAGATGAATAAAAAAAAACAACAAACAATAAACAACATTCTCCGATGATGACAGCAGACATGAAATGACAAGTTTAAAGAATTTTTGTCTAAACTTTTTCTCTGTGTGCAGACAGAAAATTGTCAGCTGTTTTTACATGCAAGCTATTTTTGATTCATGCTAACATTAGCTCTCACATAGCTATCCTGAAATATAGCACTGTATAAATTACTGCATGGAATATGGTTTGTATGTTCACTTATCTATATATTAGGCCGGCAAATAGTACCTAAGGGCTGATTAGACGTCATTAGCTGAATTAAATAAATAAATAAAAAGAGGATTCCAAGAATGAGAATATTTTTGTTTAAATTATGTCTGAAAAGAGTAGTGTATCGTACAACTCTGGACTGCAGAAAAATCAATCCTAGATATAATCTTTACTTTTTTGTATTGTCTGGTTGTTTTTAATTTCTTCTTTTTTGAGTTTTTTTATATATGGACCACTTTTCGAGTGTGAAATAAAGATTACAACAACAACAACAACAAACATTTGGTGCAGAGTCGTCACTGTGTTAAGTTCATTCAGCCTCTTCTGATTTATCAAGTTAATGTGTATGGTTTGTGTATGTGTTTGTGTGTCAAACTTCAAGATTTTTTTTATCTTGAAGTTCTGATCAACAAGGATGATAAATGCAGAAAAACGTCTAGCTTCACAATAGTGAAAACGGAACAGTCTGCAAGAACTCTGTCACAATACAGATAATGTTTTGTGGTGGATTTAGTTTTAAGAAAACATTTGCTATCTGGGACATGTATAGTAGTATGGTAATACATACTCTCGATCCAAGTTATTATTTTTAGATAATCACGTATATTAGTCACTCACTCTGACAGTGCGGCCTCTCGTTCTTCCAGCTCCACACGCCGTTGGCTAAACATTGGATGTGAGCAGGACCTAATCTGTAGTAGCCTGGATCGCAGGTAAACACAATGCGAGTTCTGTACTCGTAGTGTGAGCCGTTGACAATCCTCCAGCGGCCATGCTCCAGAGAAAAGGACCCGATGCTGGGGCATACCACAACTATACACACAGAGGGAGAGAAGATACAGCTTCTTGAATTCCGCATGTGTTGGAAAATAAGCACAGCTTTGAAATCACGACAGAATAAATAACTGTCTGAAAACATGGCAAAGAACCTGTATTTTATTCTTTTTTTTATTTATTAGTTTCTTAGATTTTCAAAGAAACTGTTCAGAACAGTGCATATTTGTGGGATCTATATCAATAAAGAGACATAATTTGATCTGAAATGTGTGCTACAAGTGTGCTACCAACCAGAACATCTTGGCATCTTGTTGTGGTTGCTCCATGTTCCATCAGGCTGGCAGATGGCTGACGTCACTTCTTTACTGGAGAGTCTGTACCCATCGTTACAGAAATAGGAAACTCTTGTTCCCACTGAGTAGTCAGCTGTTAGAACGCCACCGTTTATGGGCGCCTTGGGCGGTCCACATGACACAGCTAAGAGAGTCGGAAATACACAGTAATTATTTAGGCAAAGCAAAACAGAAACCCACCTGTGTCTGTCACATGCTCGGAGTGGGTTTGTACTGTTGAACTGTTCTGGGAGTTCTTCAAAGCTGATATTCAACTAAAAATGTGCAATTAGGAGGAGATGATTTAAAACTTGTTAAAAGCTATTCTAATAAAATACATCCTTCCTGCAAAAAGTGCTCCATTATTGCTTGTGTTTAGCAGCACTTAACCCTCATATTACAAAGTTTTGACAGACTGCCATGCATCCATTAAATTTTCTGCAGCAGCAAAGGAGAGCTGAGCCTTCTTCTGGTTATCTGATGTGTGAAATGATACAGTCATAGCAGAAACAACACAATTGATCAATGTCAGGTATACCAAGAAAAATAAGTATTTACTTGTATTGATGCTTTTTGAATAGGTATTATATCTGTATTATAGCTGTTACATTAACTGCAGTAGCTGCAAATAAAATGAGTTAAATGCAAAATGAAGTTATATTAAATACTAAACCAATGAATGAAATGACATGGATGTCAAATACTAGTTCTCTAGTATTGCAGTCCTGAGGGGTTTATATGTTTACCTGCTTTTAACACACCCGAGTCAGATGAACCCTTTTTATTTTCTATCAAATCATACTATTATAGCTGCAAAGACTAATGCTTTCAACAGTTGCTTTTAACAGTGGTGTGCAGCACTGAAGCGCTGGAAAAAAAAAAACCAAAAAAAAAAAAACCTCTCACCAAACATCTAACATGATATTTTACGGACATTTAATAATAATTAATAATTAATAAATTAATAAATACATTTTTCACACAGTGAAATGCACTGAGAAAGAAAACATTTCAAAATATAAATACTATCATTGTCTAGTTCATTTTCATGTCCTCTGTTTTGTTTTATGAAATGTTTCTATACTTTTGTTGCAGTTTGTGAAATGTTTTCATTCAGATGATTTTTCTGGTTTTCTTTTGTGTTGACTTCAGTGCAATGTAATATTTTCAATATTTTTTTATTGTCTCCTGTTTAGTTTTTGTTGGTTGAGCAATTAGTTAGCAGCTAATCTTTCTAAACCCTTTAATATATAAACCCAAGATCATAAAAACTAATTCCAACACACCTTGACATGCAGGTACAGAAGAGTCCCAAGCATGGTAGCCCAGTAGTGTGCGGCGGCAGGTTGCTGTGGCATTTCCTATCAGACGGTAACCACGGTCACATGCCCATCGCACCACGCTGTTAACATGTCCGCCAGTCTGAGAGGAGATGGAGCCGTGGAGGGGGGAGTCTGGGGTGGAGCAGTACAGCGCTGCAGTGAGGAAACACATTTAAAAGAAAAAGCTTTTAGATGACTACTGTCACTGAAACAAAATGCAGACAAAAGCAACACGTGTAATTTCTTTTTTTGCTGTTCAACACCTTTCAATAAACGCGCAAGAACTATAACAGTATGTTTATGCAACAATGTTACTCAGAACTGTTTGTGAATCTAGTGTAGTAAAAGAAATAGATTTATACAGTAAATTAGCAGTACAAGAGTATTACGAATAATACTCCTTAACATTTACTCAGTACTTATTCATGAAATGTGATGCATTCCAAAAGATAGATGAATGGTATATCATAGCTTGTTGGTCTTTAATGTATCAGTTTTATAGACAACAGTTTCAGCTATGAGTGCACAAAATTCTGCTGTGCTGAGAAGATGTCATCAGCCAAAATATATCTCCTAACAACTAGACAAAATGTTGTGTGAGTAGAAGTAATGATATCCATGTTCGCGCCAGTGATTATACCTTGTCATGACATCTTGAAGCACAAGTGTTTTTCAGCCTGTTAGGATCCATCTACAGCAACAAGCTTTATGGATTTCAAATAACAAAATGAAAAATCTCTGTTGGCAAAGCTCTTTAATCGAGCTGTTCATTATCAGATGTACAGCAGATGCGAGACATTCTATGAGCAATTTCATAAAATTATCTTACAACAAGACACTATTTTTTTCTTCACTCCAGACAATATTGGCACCTGCAGGAGGGAAAGCTGTTGTGGCTGCCAACAACCTGGCAACAAATTAAGTAGCTGTCCAAGTTTGCAGATTATTGACATCTCTGTTTGTGTCAGTGTGTACAGTTTACAGTGTAAAGATGATCATCCAATAGTGCCAATATGCACTATGATAAGTTACAAGTAATGGCTGCATTGTGTTTCATAGGAAGGTTACTGAGATGTAGGTCTAACTTTCTAAACTGGGTAAAACTCTGAAATGGCCTGGTTTTTATACGGCTCTAGAGTATGCTACTGACCCTGCATGTGTGTGCTGAACCAGAAGAAAAGGGTGTCACTTAAGAAATGGTATTTTGTCCTCTCGGGTTAAAAGTAAGTTTTTTTTCTTTTAAACAGATTAAAATTAATGGTCTCAGAGAGAGTTGATGTTTCAAATGAATTAAAATTTCAAGAGGTTTTTAAGCAAATCAGGTTTTTTACAATGCCTGAAAAGATTCTTTTGCTTGCAGTAATTTTGCACAAAATCACCTAGTGGTTGATATCAATCACACTTCATTTTATTTTAAAAGAAAATAAAAACTTATTTTCATATAATGAAACAAGATCTAAATTATTTCTTTATAATTAAACTCTGCACATTTTGTTCTCTTACATTTCGAAGCCTGGTGTCATCTGCCTGATTTTGCAGGTTAAAAACCCTCTTGTTGTTTAACTATGTTATTAGTAGGCTTACAACATATGTTTAGCGCTTCGTATTGATGCTCACATTAATCACAGCTTCCAAAGAAGGTTACTGAGTGTCTTGAGAGGCTTTTCTGTTACTCTTCAGCATATAATTCATCATACAGCGCAGTGGTGCTTTAAAGGTTAAGGCAAGAGCCTCCTGACAAGAGTCTGGCGAGTGCATAAGCAAAGTGAACAGGTAAAATTGTCTCCTCCTCTTTAACTGTCAAAAATGCCCTTGAATAAAGCACTCAAGCCTCATTACCCAACAGTCTGAAGTTACACTCAGCAGGCCCAGACAAAAGAGCGTCTAAATGTAAAGCGTGCTGTAAAACAGCATCTGTGTTCATCAAACCTTCTTTGGACAGATAAAACTTTAGGACGAACACATGATGCAATTCGGTAAACCCCTTTAGGAGACAGACAGAAGTTGGCTTGGAAAGCTTCCACAAGAATAAATAAATGCAAAGATGAGCTGAATTGCTGATGCTGTAGATCCATTTTTCAAATAAATATCAAATAAATATCTCCTCATAAAGTTTCATACATTTAAAAAGTTATTATATATACTTTTGATGCTTTCTGAAGGAAAAGGTCCATTTTATCAATCTTTCAGTCTGTCTCTGTCTGCCTCCTGTCCTTATTTCCATGCATTATATTATAAAGTAGTAGTAAAGTAAAGTTGGGATACATACTTTGGTACTCACCAACATAGCGAATTCTGAAGCCTTTCTTGTTGGTGCCATGGTCTGATGACCAGCGAACTAGAAACTGGTGACCAGAAGTTGTAATGTTAAACGGTGTTGGTGGGTCCCCGCTCAGCGTGGCCAGAGTGGGACTGTTGGGTGTGGAACCTGGAAGATATCGACACAAAGTGCAGGAAGACAAAGAAAACAAGACATCGAGAATACATGAGTCAGTAAGAATGTTTTTTTTTTTTATCTTTATCTTTATTAAAGTATCTCTGTATTAAGATGTCATGTTGACAAATTCTGTGCATCTAAGCAGTAATTTTATTGTGAGTATTTTTACCATCAAAAATTTCCAACACATCAAATTCTCTCTCAGTGTGAAAACTCTCAAAGGTTATGGTGACATTGTATCCTTTCTCTACTGTAATGCTCCACGAGCACATCTGGAGGTTGGGGTAGCTTTCTGGCCAGCCGGGGCTCAGGATTACACCGGAGGAGTCGTATCGCACGTCGTGTGCAGGGCATTGAACTAACGGGGAGAAAATTAGCCGTGTTAGGTCAGTATGCACTTCTATCTTCAAATTTATCAGGATAAGCTGCTTGAAATCTTAATTCACACCTTGACATGTCGGAGGTGGTGCATCCATCTGTAGTCTCTCTCCTAATCGACAGGTCAGAATTTCACTGCCGACCAATGAGAATCCAGGATGGCATTTGTACCTGATGATGTCACCTAAAGATGCAAAATCAGCAAAAGTGGGAAAGTTAGAATAAAATGATAAGTGAATTAGGGTGTTACTGTAATCTCTAACATACAATAATGGTGCTTTTATTAATCTTCTACAAATTAAAGATATTTTAAAATGTATAATGAGCTAAGAAAAACACTTGGAGGGACACATGATGCAAATGGAACAGCATTCTTGACAGTCTTTCAGAAATAAATACAATGTATTGGCAAATTGTTAATATATTTTAACAATATATGATCATTTGCATTTTCTAATTAAAAAAAAAAAAAAAAAAAAAAAAACTTGTCCTGGATAACGTCATAAGATTGAGAGACTATAAAGATATTCCTGCATCAGGGGCATGGCTGCAAACCAGCCCTTGACCGTCTTCAGGCTTCTAGCAGACTGTCTAATTTTAATGCTCACACAATATAAACAAGACAGAACTTTCAAATGGAAATTGAAAAATGAAAAAATTATTATCTGCAGGTCTTTGGGATAAACTCATAAATATCTTAAAATGAAATGACTAATTTTATGATTGCCACTAGAAGTATATCATCCAGTTTTGGTAAAGCAGAATTAAGTTATCCTGAAATTATTTTACATCAAAATTTCCATTACCAACATTATAATTAGAAGTCATTAATCTCTGTTGTCATTTTGAACTTATTGTTCCTCAAGGCTTTCAGGGCAGGAATGACCTTCTATGTTGTTCAGAAGGAAAAGATTTGCCTTTCATGGACCACACTGAGCTAATATGGTTTTGGTAATTTTTGCTGGAAAATGAGAAATCCAATTCTGAAAGTAAAATAATAGAATAGCTTTGTGGTAAAACATATCTGGGTCCCTGCCTGCAGTCCAAATTTGTCTTTACCTTAAATATTCACTACTTTATAATATAAAACACAAAAAATATCTTCAAACAGTTGATCAGATGCTGTTTTACATCAGTCAAAAACAAACATTTTGCTCTTAAAACCACAGCAACGTATCCCTTCAGTTTCTTTGTCTTCAGTTCACAAACACTTACAGAAAGGAAAGACAATATATGATGTAACACAGTTGTAAAAATGCCCATGTCCAAACTGTTTAAGTTCAGACCCTCTACTCAAGGCAAGAACCCAAACATGTTTTGCCAGTAATGTACAGAATCATGATCCAAACAATAAAATACATTCAAATGGATTGCACAAAGCAGCATGACTTTGATTTTAATCTTGAGGATTCTTGTTATCGCTTAGCAACTGCAAAGTTACAAGTTTCCAGTTTGCATCCTCTGTCAAATTGACCCATCTAAAGGCATGACAGGTAGACAGACAGCTCACCGATCTCCAGCTCGCCATCTTCCATCAGTATGTCAGCGTTGGGCACTTCTGGGGGAGGCTGGCAAACCCTTAATTGGTAGGCTGGGAGCAGAGACAGCAGAGGAGAGGAAAGAGGACGAAGAGATGGACATTATATAAAAACGCCTGAAAAAGGATGAGATCAGTGAACCTTGATGGACTGAAAAGGGAAGGGATTGGGGTGGGAGTATTTTGCAGGGCAAAACACCTAAAAGCAACACATATTGTCTTGATTTTTAATTATGGCTCTATCAGCTTAAATTCACTTTTTAAGTTCAGATGGTCAGGTCAGCCGAGCATGGAATCAACAGAACAGAGCAGCTGCATAGATACGGCACTGCCTTGAATCATAAGGAGGAACTGACTTCACAGCATCTGAGCTGAAGGCTGTAATCAATATTACTGCATGAGTGTAGATCACTTGCTAACAGAAAGAGAGAGAGAGAGAGAGAGAGAGAGAGAGAGAGAGAGAGAGAGAGAGGATGAAAATATAGACAGACAGACAGACAGACAGGCAGGCAGAGTGGAGGACGAGAGGGGGAGAGAAGGCTGAGGGCTATAAGTCAGGATGAAATTGACTATGAAAATGAGACCTGCCAATAGTATCTGCTGCTCTCATGCATATCAAAGCCCTGTGGTGTGTGTCTGCCAGCACGTCTGAATATCTGTATGTTTGTGAGGGCCGCACTTTCTATGCCTCTGTGCGTAAGGAAAGCAGTCACTGATCTCACTAAGCTCTCAGACCATTTTTATAGCTACCTCCACATTCATGTCACATCTGCTTTCTCAGTTTCATATCCATGACAACATTATCCACCACTGTATGGCCCTTGTATTTGTATGGGAGCGCTGGCATTCAGAGTCTTGACCCAGAGATAAATAAACAGAAGGACAACGACGGAGATAAATACCCCCACCAGTGGACTTGTGTTGCTTTTTTGGGTTTATTTGGCATTTGAAAGTAAATTTGCACTTTCGCAGCCGCTTCAGATGCAAACCGTGACATTCTGAATTTCAATTTGGTCACAAAAGGACACCCAGAAAGAAACATGTGCTTATTGTATCTTATTGTTATAGCTTAATTCTAGAGAAATTAAGGCACAGCCTGTTGAGAAGATACACTGCTCTGTCTTATAGAAAACTTTTCACAAACACAGCATGAATCGTCACCTCTATGCTTTTCTAGCTTCTGTGTCATTTCCTTCTGTTCAGTGTCCAATAAAACAGAAATTGGAAAGACACTTGGACCCACCAGATGGTGGTGTTCAAGAGTGTGACAGCTGAAAGTTAGAAGCTGCCAGCATGAACTCATGAGCTACATGTTTCCCATTTGAAAAAAGGGAAGGCCTGCTCAGAAACAACCTGTAAAATTCTCCCTGTAAAGACCTGAAAGGACACCTTTGAAAAGAAGTTAACACAGACTGCATGAGGATAAGGAACAGAGGTTCAGATGTGATATATGTGAACAGAAATATAAGCTGAACTAATTTGAATCCATATGGTACATTCAAATCTCATCTAAGCATCATAGGATGAGCTGAAAACGTTGTGCCGCCAACAATTCCTGCACAACTTTATGGCAGTGGTTGGGTAAAAAAGAGGACTGTGTATGCTAATGTGTGTGTATGTGAGATGGGGGTCGAGGTTGAGTTTAGTGTAGTATATCATACAAGGCATTATGTGTAGAATCACACTAAATACATTTAAAAAATATTACACAGTGAGCTGACATTGTACTGATCTAACATTTTTGCTGAACTTATGGTCATTTATTCATTGTCTACATAAAATAACTTTGTATATATATATATTTTTTGTTATTATTATTATTTGGCCAAATAGTTATTTAGGTATAGACCTTAATGTGTGTGGATAAAACTGCAATAGCACCTTATTTTGCATCTCATGTTTCCCATGAATCATTGTAAACATGAAAAATAGAAGTTGTCTGTAGTTAATCTGTCATTTTACATTTTTTAGCTTTACCAGCTACAGGACACTCAGATCTAAAACCTCCAAACAGCTCTTCTCCCGAGCCGTCATCGTAATTATTTAAAAACAAGCACATTGTCTTCAATTTGTCTAATAAGGGTGTTTGTGCAAAACTGCAGAAAAAATGAAGGAACTAAAAGCCTTCCAGTAAAGTTTGAATTTTTTCGCACCTCAAATCATCTCATCATGTAATATATATATAAAAACAGAACTGATTGTATGTGGAGCCAAAGATAAATGATTTAGGGTCACTACACAGCCTCATTTTCCACACCTAAAAACCACCAACCACACTAAAAATGTGAGTTCAATAATTGACCCAGACCTAAATTTTGAAAAATACACGGAGAGAACCACAAAGTCATTGTACTACCACCTTAAGCATATAGCAGAGTGAAAAGATCTGATGTCACTGCAGACCTGGAAAAAACAAGTCCACAGTTTCATCTTTAGTTGGCTTAAATTTTTGACACACAGGTTTTCCTAAAAATTATTACAGAAAACTGCAGCTTATTCTGAATTTTGATGTTTGAGTTCTCACAAAAACCAAAGAGTGGACCACATCAGTACAGTTTTGAGGTTCTTTTACTGGCTGCCTGTCCGTCACAGGATAGACTTTAAAGTTATGTTACTGGTTTATAAAGTTCTGACTGGTTTAGAACCAAAGTTCATCAATGACCTCTTGACCCAGTACCAGATCTGGTCTTGTATCAGTTCCCACAGTCAGAACCAGACATGGAGAAGCTGCATTCAGCTTCTATGCTCCACATTTCTGGAAAAAACTCCCAGAAATGCTCAGATCAACTGACACACTCAGTTTATTTAAAACCAGCTTAAAAACCTTCCTCTCTGCTTTTGATAAGATTTCTTATTCAGAAGTCCAAATCTGTTTCTATGAAGCTTGAATTTGAATTTTGCTTTTGTTTCAAACACTGTTTTTTTTTTTTAAATTTCTTTATTGTTTCTAATTAGAATTTTGCTTCTTATCTTCTCCTGTGTGGTGATGTTTTAGTGTACTGTGTAGCTTGGCAGAGGTCTGCTCTCTACTTTGCTTTTCTAATTTAACAGTGCTTTACAAAAATAACTTGCCTGGTCTAGAGTAAGTAAATTAATAAAACTGTAAATTGCAGAAGTTGTGTATCCCTTGCTGCTCAAAAATCAAGGAAACTAAAAGAATAAAACTGAATGATACAGAAGAAATGATTGGCGACCCCAAAAAAGCGGTAGAAAATGGATGGATGGATGGAGTATTAAACTCTAGTTAGGTGACAGCATTAAATATGTCAAATGACTTTAAAGTAATCAGAAAATCATGACGTTTTTTTCTACATTAATCCAAAAATCAAACCATATCTCAACAGGATTTTGACAAAGACAAGATCAATGCACATTTTTGCTGATTCAGTCTTTTTTGTTTGGTTTTATACACAACCAAACAAATCTACTCTCCTTCAAGAAACAACATAAATGTCAAAATCTTTTGTATATTATCTCAGACAGTTCAATAACTGAAGAAAAGAAGCAACAACAAAAGTTCTCAACATTTATTCACTCCAAGTAGAACTTTTGCTTGCTGGTGGCAAACTGCAGCACCTTTCAAATGTGTTGCTATTATTAAATTTATTAAAGTTGCTAAAAGTATTTTACTATTTGTATTAAAGTATGTAACACAGAATATTTACTATTCTTGGTGTTATAGATTATCTTTCACTGATTACAGTTATAATGTTTACTTAACAACTTGAATTTCGGGCAACAAGGTTTCATGTCTTATTATTGACAGAGTTAGAGACATTCAAATCAATGACATATCCAAAAGAATGTGTTTATGTCATGGAATCTAATAGCAATGCTGAAAAATAACCCAATGACATCTGTTCTTAGACTTCATCACTTTACTCTGGGAAGGTAGCTGCAGAGAAAACACTCAGTAAGAGGGGTATTTTCAACTCAGCACGATCCACTTTTAGCATACAGTACAGTAATATTTCGCCTGGCTAACTGAAGTGTGTATGTTCACCGCCTTACCATGATAACTCAAGACAAAGAAGCCAGATCCAGAGAAGTCAGAGTGGAATTTAATGAGGATGATGTTGGAGGTGGAGTAGACAGACTCCAAAGCTGTGTTACCGCTAAACTGGCCAATCTGAGGAGATGACTGATCTGGACCATCCCTGTGGACAAACAAAAACAGAAAAACACTCAAAAGTTGGAAAAAAAAAGTGTGTTACAAACAAAGTGTGTTAAACCTTTATAGGAAATGACCTGGTCTGTTATTGAATAATGCTGCAGAAACGTTCACCTAAAACATCATGTGTAGAAGTTACTGCTGTTGTCTGGGACAGCTTAATGGTTGTTTGCCATTCAACAGGGCGGACAACTGATTAAATTTGTGAGGAGCAAGCTGGAACTGCTCCATTGACTGCAGATGCAGATGGATATTTTGTGACAGTACTGGAGCATGGAAGAAGTGCTTCACTGCAGAGAACTGGTGAGTGAAGATGCTACCATACTTCAGCTCTACTCCACAAGTCAGGTGTCCTTAATAGTGACATTTCTTCTTCTTCTTTGTTTAAGCTAATGGTTATTTAGGGCTTACCAAAAGCTGAAAGTTTTTCTCCCAAATCTTGTTAAAAGGAAATATTGTACGCAATGGCAGATAAAAGAAAAAGTTAATCAATGATGTAGACAAAAGCACAGCAAGAGAAAGCATTCAAATGATCCTTCATTTAGTAGGTAGTATGTTCTCTAATGTGGTTCTGTGGGTGGGACAAACATTGCGGTTTCTCTGTACCCGTTTGTATCTTAAACCCATGTTCATGAGCGATCTGACTTCTTTTCAGAATATCCTTTTACCATAAAACATAATATGTGGAATGAACAATCCTGTCATCTTCAGGTTCTGGGTGATATTTTAACCCCACATTCATCACTGCAAGTGTTTTTGTGAACCAGAGGCACCATACTACACACTATTATATACTGTAAAACATGTAGGAGCTCATATACTATCACAAAGTAATAAAACACCTCATTAATTAAAAAGAAGCAAGTATAAATGCTTTGTGGTCTGTTATATTAACGTTTTATGTTTCTATGACCACCAGCAGACCAAACAGTACCAGATCTTCTACGGTTGGTTAAGATTATGGTAGAACGCCAAACATCTCAATCCTGAGTGAACACAAAGTGAAAACCCAAGATGCAACACCATTTACTATTTTAAATCTGTATGTAGACCAGAAGCAAAATGCAGTGGAGTTTATGCACACTGGCCTGACATACCCTGACCTGCCCTTCAACTAAATACACTCTGTTAATGTTTTTTTTTAACATAATGAGAAAATACCAGGCTTCAAATCTGAGCTGTTTTCACAAAAAATGGGAACAAAGTATTCCTCTGCTGTCTAAAATCATGTTCTGCAATACAACATTAATCCTAAAAGAAAATATTGTAACAGTTTTACCCACAAGTATTACAGTCATATTTCCATCACAAAAATAAATAATAATAATAAAAAAAAAAATAAATTCCATTGCTGTCTATACTGTAAAAATGTGTTATGATAAACAATTGGACAAATAGTTTCTAGGATAACTCTGACTTTGTAATGTCAGATTTTGCAGTCCTCTTTTGTAAACATGTTAATCTGTAAGATAATGGAGGCTGATGGGAAAAGAGAGTAGTATTTTCCAAATAAGCTAATTACATTCTTTAACATTAGTTATATGTTCATGTTTTATCATTTTAGTGTTTTCTTTCGGATATTTATCTGAGGGCAAAATAAAGCTCGACATAATATACTTACATAAAAAATAAATGTATTAAATTATTTCTATCAATACTCATTCCTTTTTAAGAATATATATATATATATATATATATGAAATATTTCCTATTTAGTAATTTTGAGGGTTTTTTACATGCTCATTTGCTTATTTGATGACATAATATTCAAATTACTTGTATTTTCTTGGTTGCTTGACTAACAAACAGTAAAATGATTAAGATTTGTTGTAGGTTTAATCAGTTTAGTTGTTATATTTCAGAGATTGTTTTAATTATTTTTATGTTTGCGTTTTAAACTTCTCTGCCTTTATTGATCATGTCTGAATGACTGATACATGTTTCATTTTATATGGATCAGTTTTAGGGATTCAGCGATGTAAAACTTATATATTTACTAGTTTAAGTCTGGTTCTGAAGAAGAGATCATTACTGCTTGTGGGGGTGTGTAAGACCCTAAACATTGATCGAATTGTTGTCAGATCTATCGAAGAAAGCCCCCCCCCCCCCCCCCCCGTTGTAGACATGGTTTTACTTGAGTTGGCATGAAAGTTGTACAATTACCACAGAAAGCACTTAGAAAGTTTTCTGTGGACTCACAGGTCAACTTCACAGCATGACATCGTGAGCATATTTCACCTCTAATGACAGCACCCCCAACCGTTAGACTGGAGCTAACCAACATCCAACTCATTACCTGGGATTAAAAAGGATCATGATGGAGCTAAATGAAATGATTACTTCCAGCTGTTTGGGGATTCTGGATGGGGCTAATTAGCCCTGTCAGGCTACACAAGAATTCCACCACTTCTTTGATTTACAGTCAGTGATTAGGAGAGTAGTTTCTCTCTTGGCTTTGTTGTTAACAGTTATTAGTACAATGTGTCAACATATACAGTGAAAGGTTGCAAAATACAGGGAAGCATCTGACACATCTGATAAGTCCTGCAATGATATCCTGTAGTAAGTCTCCCAGTATGAGACCAATTAGCAGGCTTAGTGACTGTCAGGTCAGCTGGCTCTGGACTGTGAAGACTGCTGAGAAAAATCGCACCTTTATCAGTGACACTGTACTCTCCGCAGGGAGCCAACATTAGGACTTGTGTGACTGAGATTGTGAGTTTGTAGCATGTTCTTGTGTTGTTGCTATCTTTGTGTGAGTTCAGGTCTTTGCCCTCCTTTCCAACAGACTGCGGGGTCAGAAAACAAGCTGTGCGACCAATTCACGGATGTCGCAATTGCCTTTGGGTGGGCGGTGCATGGTTCATCAGTCTTGAGGTGTTTGGCGTGGGACGAAGAGGTTGTTCTAGCCGCATCACTACACTAAAGGGATCTATAAGTAAACAACCACTCCCTCGTTGCTCAAGAAAACAAGCTGTTTTTGTTTCCCTAATATCAAACATCTTAAACACAAGTCAAATTTAGATATTTAATTCAGTTATGTTTTAAAATGGCAAATATTTTCAGGATATATTTTATCTAATTTATTCCTTAAACTACATGTGTCAAAGTCAGATCCTGGAAGGACGGTATCCAGCAGGTTTTACTGTTTCCTGGACTAACACACCTGTTGCAAATCAAATAGATCCAACAGGTTCTTGTCAAACTTTCATTAATTTCATTCAGCTGTGTTGGAGCACGGAGACAACAAAAACCTGCAGGGACCCTCGAGGGACTCCGACACCCCTGCAAAACTATCAGTGAGGAAATAATTGATGAAGACAGCTCTGTGGGAATTATATTACAACAAACAGAATTAGTCAAATTGTTAGAATAGGATACACATAGATCGAGAGAAATTAGCTGAGACATTTTGTGTAAAAATTCCTTAAATGTTTCTAATTAATGAGAGTGAGATTTTGCATTTAAATCTCAAGCCCAGTTTCTTTAAAGTTAGGACCCAGTTTTAGTTTCCATTTAACTTTCTCTTCCTGCTTGTTGCAAGACTTTCTTAAAACACACTATACCAGTAATTGATTAATTGAATGATTTAACTGTTCCCTGAAGACTTAAACATCCATCTACAAGATGTGTGTTGCATGGTTAATCACAAGCTAAGAGAACAAGACAGATATTTGCTCTTGATGCTGTCTGACAACAAAACATTTGTAGGAAAATGTATCAGGAAAGAATGTTTCATCCAGCTGCTGTTGTAATATCCCTTCTTAGTTTTGCCTTGACACCTCCATGGTTTGTGCCAAGGGGACATTACACCCTGTTGTCCATTTATAGGAAATAGGATTTAGAGAAGGGCCTATAGAAAAGGAGTAGCAACATGGCAGCTGTAGAAATAGACTTAATCTATTTATGGTTCTCCTGCCACCTTGTACCTGCAGATAACTACACAACATGGTATCAGAGCACCACTTAAACACCCACATTGACAAAATGTCTTCTGCTGCCAATGGCCACTCTCCTCAAGAAGAATAATGAAGAGAAAAGAAAAGAATGAGCAGGTAGGAAGAGAAAGATGTATTGTGTTCTTACAGCACAGACTGCGCTTTTCAGATAATATGAGGCACATACAAAACACAACACACAGCAAGGTAGGGATGGTGTGTCAAATGGCGTTATATTTAAGGAAAGATGCATGTTGTCATAGCAACCCTTGCAGGAATTATGCCAATTAGTTACTAGCTGTCTAGGAATATTAATGGGTGTAATATCCTTTTAAGAACAAAGTCTTATGTGGTCAAAGTTTTTTAGAACAGATTGTAGAAATCAATCAGTCAAAGAGAACATTTCTTTCTAAACAAATCGTAATGAAGCAGAAAGAACAACATAGAACACAAATAAGAAGAGTGTCAGGTTGAGTCAACAAGTAAAGCAAATAAATAAATAATAAATTGATGACAAAAGAGTACCTACCAGACAGTAATGTAGTCATATATGGGCTCAGTGCTAAGAACAGTGAAGTTGATATAAATCCCATGACCAGGAGGTACACGAACACTCCACACACAGTCCTGGAAGTTTGGGTATTCCTCAGGGTGACCAGGAGAGTAAATGGTTCCATTTAAGGAAGTGATGTTGCCTCCACACAGGGCTGTTAGAAAATGAACAGAAATAACATTAATAAATCACCAGCTTATTAGCATCATTATTGTGAAGCTTTGGTAACCGTCTAATTCCCTGAGCGATAAAATGTCTTTAAGAGTCAAGTAAGGACCACAGATTAATTTAAGCCTTTATTAAACTGCAATTAGATTTTTGTGTCAATTTTATGGTTCAGGTATTCAACAGGTGCTTCCCTGTAATGTTATGTTACCACTGAGACTCTTTATATACGGCTATTTTATGCTGAGGCGAGCAAAGAATTAGTCGGATAAAAAGTACAACATGGCTTGATGTCTCCAATTAGTTCCCTCTTCATTTGATGGAAAAAAAGGAAAAAAATACATTAATTCATTTTTAAAAGAAAGATGTGCTGGACATAGTTCAGTTTCATGCATCAGTTCCTTGTGTTGTATTTCTCCAACAAGGACATACATTTGTTTAGTAATTGAGATATAATACTACCAGTTCTAAAAGGTTTGCATGAATGCGTTCCCGTCACAGCACCACACTGGCTTCTTTCACATCTAGCATGGCGCTGTGAAACCTCTCGGACCAAAGAATAGAGTTGCAGCAGAGACACGGTCAGTTAACAGGAGCATAGATGGCTTAAATAATCAATTACCTTCGCACCGTGGCAGAGGGTGGTTCCAGTTCCTGCTGATTCCATGTAAACATGTGAGTGAAGCTTCACCAATCAAAGAGTATCCTGGCAGACATTCAAACGATACTGTCATCCCAACGCTAAAGTCTGTGCCAATTACGATGCCGTTTCGAAAAGGCCGAGGGTCTGGACAACTCTGCAGTTGGTAGGCTGAAAACAGAGCAGACAAAAACAAAAGAGCTACAATGAAGATCTGTAAATGACAGTTAATTTCAGGTGGCGTAAGACATAAATTTCTTTCCTAAAAACCAAAAAGAAACAAGGAAATATAAGAAATATGTAAGAATATTCTTCCTTTTTTATCTTTGAAATCAACTGGTTAGGTTGATAGGAAAATACTAATGTTATAACCTGACATACTTTAAAATGATACAAGGTAAAAAAAAACAAAAAAACAATCAAAATAAAGCATTCAAGTGGTACCAAGTAACTAAACAAAGATGTTTATCATAGCATTACACACAACAGCTGCTAGTAAAATGAACACTGTTTAATTTCTGAGCTGTTAAATGTAAAATCCCTCCACCATCTGTTGCCACAGAACCGGTAATTCACAGCACTCTGAGCAAGCCAAATGATATGGATCCTCCTACTTAAAAACTGTTTGTAGGCACAAAGTTATTTAATAGAAAGACAAACTATTTCTATAAGATTGTTTCAGATAAACAGAAAGAAAAAATACTCCAAATTTGAGCTTAAATTTCAATCACTGCATCACTGAAATACATAATTCTCTGGAAAAGCAGAAAAAGAGAACCGTGTAGGGACACATTGGATGGGAATGGGAATTACGTAGGGCTGGGCCATAATTCAATACCAATATATATTGATCGATAGACGTGTGGTGCATTAGAAAAAATAGACTCAATAATAATCTTAGATAGAATGCAATATGTTAGCCTAAGGCTAAGGTTAATAAAACAAATACTATTGACAGGATTAAAACAACGTTGTGCATCAATAACTGTTTACCTCGACAATATTATCTGTGTTCAGTTTCAAAACATTTTCTGGCCATAACAAACAATATAAAAATATCTGAACTATTTAATTATTTGACTTAACTAACAAAAAAGTCTGAAGGGACAAAACCATCAAAACACACTTCATCACTGGAAGAAGCCTTGCTACTAAAGAGCTGCTTTTTTCTTTATTTTCCTCAGATGGAACAATACAGTAATGCAGTTAAAAATAACATAATTGTTTTACATGTACATTATCATTATGAAATTAGGATGTATTTCTGATATAACTAGAAATACTCAGAAAGTTCATCATTATACTGTATGTCTGCCTGTGTTTAATGATGAAGATTAATAAAATTAATATTGGATGCCTAAAAGATTTGTCTAAATAAAACTCACATTTCAGTGACGGATAGCATAAATTTAAAAATCATCTGAAATGTGTCCTAATGAAGCTGCATACCCCTTCTAGCATGTTTAATAAGCTGCCTTTTGACAAACAAAATGCCCCCATTTAATGCAATTTGCTTGTTAAAAGCTCCTAAAGGAGTGAAATCAGTTTATTTAAGCAACAGTTGCTCTTTTCCACTAAACAAGCAGCACAGTCAGATGTCTGCTCTTTTGTTTTCTTTGCTCGGACAAGTAAACAAAATGTTGGAGAGAAAACTACAGTAACAACATTTACCTTGATACGTGATGTGGAACCCTGGTTTGTTTTGCGAATAGTCACTGTGGAAAAAAAAGCTGGTTTGATGGGTGGTACTGAACAGAGGTTTAGGAATGATTGGGCCGCTGAACCGGTCAATCACTGAGCCCGTCTCCAGTGTTCCACTTCGGATCTCTAAGTAATCGTGGATCGCTTCAGTGGAGAAGTTCAGAAACTGCAGATGAATCCCTGAGAAAGAAATAAACTATGACTAACAAATACTGGCATCCGGAGGGAGATTGAGACTGGTACTGCAACTTCACATCCAAAAATGGCATTCAACAAAATAACAATGATAAAAGGTACAAACACAAGATGGTGAAACAAATCAACAAACAAGACAATAATGAAGTTAGTAATTAAGTAAATTTTTATTAATATAACACCTCTAAAGATAAAAATGACAAAGTGCTTAACAATGAACACAAAACATAGAATATAAAAACAAATAAAACTAAATAAAAACACATAAGCTAATGTGAAATAATGAGAGATGATGTGGAAAAAATAATGAGACGTGCAACAAGACATTTAACTGATACAAAATATTTACTATCTTTACTTACCAAAGCCAACAGGTAGGTTGACTGTCCATGTGCAGTCTAATCCACTGGGATAGTTGCCAGGGTAACCAGGACTTAAAATCACTCCACTCACATCTGTCATGGACCCACCACACTGAGCTAAACACAGAAACACAGAAATATTTCTTTTTAAAACAGAAAAATAGATAGATAGATAGATAGATAGATAGATAGA
>JBAMHX010000019.1:14959947-14980857 GCA_037177515.1 Pseudomugil tenellus
CATATTATATATATATATATATATATATATATATATATATATATATGTGTGACCAGACATTAAACAAACATCCCCACTTACAACTAATCACCAAACTTTAACAATTCCTTAGTTTCACCATGCTCACGTTAAAATACATGGATAAGGTGCAGATTGGGACTTGGTCTGGCCAAATGTAACCTGTGTGTAACCTCCTAAATCCTGTTAGAAAGCTGAGGATCAGCATCTTGATAGATTTCCTTTCTCTTAAAAGACAAAACAAATGTCATGCATGCGTTATCTAAAACAGGATTTTATTTTAAAGTAGCCAAACCTTTGAAAAGTCAAATTCAGATTTGAGTTTTTTGGGGATCATACCTGCTGAAGTGGGACTTACAGTTAACTATTGTTTATGTGGGGTATACTTTTGTCCAGTATAAATATAGGGTGAGTGAGAATAGTGTCAAGAATCTGCAAGCCTGGTTAAACTTTAATAAAAAGTGTCACCGTGGGTATTGGTACAAAAATAAATCAACACCATGTGTGTAGGAGCTTACAGCTGAAAATATTCAAGAGGACAGATTTCCAACAGGACAAATATACCCCAATATTCACACAGGTCCATAAATATGTAGCATATCACTGTATGCAGTAAAAAGCTTGATAACCCTGGTGAATTTCTCACTCAGACTGAAACAACAAAGCATGGCTAACAGTATTTACATTGAAGCACCCACAGGGAGCAGTGATCACAGCAGTGTTATCCCTCACTGTGTTTACCACATGGCTCATTGATGCCTCTACACTTCACTCACATTCACCCAGGAGAGCGAGACAGTCATCTGGGTTTTAAACTGTCCAGCAAAGTTTGAATCAATCCACTAGATGTGTTATCAGATGATTGAAAATGTTTCAGTGTTCTTTTTAAAAGGCTTCTCGAGCTCTCGACATCAGATGGAGAAAACCTGGTCATCGATTCCTGTGGAGCTGCGATGCCTCCCAATGAGCTGCCTGAGTGGGTGTCCTGAGCCACGCCATCATCTAACAGAAGGTATAGCAACTCCAAAAGAGATACATGGCAATGGTTTTCCAACCCCACCTGGTGTTTCAACTGCAGGAGCTATTTGCATGAACAGCGAAACATTATCAACTATTTATTAACAAGCCCAGTGGGGCGATATAAACATCACTGATCATTAAGCAGCTTTAAAGACACAGCTATTGCAACCTTCAGCCCAAATCCTTCATTTTGCTGTAAGACAAAATAAATAAATGAATAAGCATAAATTATTACTTCATTATTTTACCCGAAAAATGAGAGCTTTCTTATGTGAGAGATTTAGGATGGTAAGACCAAATGTTACTTCAACCTGTGCTTCATACTTCAATAAAATCTGCATGGCAACTTTTTAATTATATTTTTCTTAATGATTTTAAGTTATTTTTTTATATTTTGTCATGATTCTTGCTCTGTTTTTATTCTGTTTTTGTTTCTATTTCAACATCTGTTATGCTTTTAATGTTCTTATGTCATTTAAATTGTTGTGTAGATGAAAGTTGTTATACAAATAAACTTGCCTTCCCTTGTCCAAATTTATTTACGCTTAGATCCCAAAAAAATGCAAAACAGCCAAACAGACTCTGAAAATGGTGCCCTGCATTCATAACACATCAAGGCATAAATTGGATGTCAGAATGAATAATTCTGAACAAGTTACAACCACAAGTGAATTGGTATTAATAACATCTTAAAAACAATACAAAGACGATGCAAAGTTTTGTTGTTTTAACAGTTTTAACAAGACAATGAGCTGGATCTAAGCCAGGTTTGCTCGAGTCTGGTTCTAGAGATCTGTTATCTTGCAACTTCTAAATGCAGCCCATATCCAACACAGTTTAACCATGATTCGCATGGCTAAATTCCCTCTTCTGCATACCATTCAGCTGTGCACAGCCTGGTGACATGCTATTAGCGTCATTCAAGTGTGTTGGAGAAGGGCTGCATCTAAAAGTTGCAGGATCGTGGAACTCGATAACTACACTTTGCTACTCCTGATCTAAGCCTATTAATTTTAAATCCACAAATATTATGTTTCAAGACTTAATATTAGAATTGTTTGCACTGAAATAAGTGGACATTGACCTATGTTCAACTCTATAGTCTTAAGATTTATTCTGAATTTAATTTGACACTGAAATTATATCAGTTAAATATTCCAGCAGATATTATTAATGGCTATGATAATAATTTAGCACAGAACTTCTTGACAGCAAGCTTCTGACTGATCTCTTTCCTCTGATGACCACACTTGGAGCACAAGCTCACTTAATATGAAGAACCCCCTGCAATATTCATGTCGCTCATAAAGTGTCATTTAAGTCTGGCTCAAGGACCAATGATCAAATGTGCCAAGATTAAAAACAGTCTCATCTTTAAATGTCACTTCAATTATGAAACCCTGACCTGGAATCAAATGAATAGCGAGCAAGTGTCTTTTCATCACACATAATATCACAGCTAGTTTCTCAGCATGCCTTATGAAGCCCCCAATAGGTTCCCTTCAGGGGCTGCAGAGCATCCCCATTAAAAATCAGGCATGTTTTAATGTCACTTTGTTTCATTCAGTAACAGTCAATAAAAAAACTCTTGTCCAGTAACATATTTTTTTCAAAGACTCAGGCTCGAGTCTTTTAACACACCCATCAAAGCACCATGAACTGATCTGCATGTTATTTTATTACGTGGCACATTTGTAAACAGATTAAATATTCCAAAATAATATTTTGACATACACAAAAGTGCTGAATGCAACTGCTTGCCTCATTTTGAGATGTGTGTGGGGATAAACTTACCAAATTCTTTTGGGACTGATATAGAGTAGACACAGGTCTGTCCAGAAGTATAGTTTCTGGGGAAGTTTGGAGATAAAACCGTCCCTTCTGATCCTGTAGAGCGACTTCCACAGGGAGCTGGATATGTGCACATGTTCACACACATAACAAAAATAAGTGTTGCTTAAGGTTTCACAGTGACAAGAAAAAACAGAAAGTTGAGCTGAAATTAAATTAAGAAGCATTTCTATTTAAGGTAGTAATTTATTCAGATTTTTACCTTGACAACTTGGCAAAGCTCTGTTCCATCCTGGTCTCCCATCATCCCCCATAAGACAAAGTAGAGTAGAATAACCCTACAAAACAAAAAGATAAGCAAAAAATGGGCATCATCTATCCGAAACCTAACCACAGCAATCGTCTACGCTTCACGTAACAACACAACCAACAAACAAAACAGTTCAGAAATTCATCTAATAATTCCCCAACCCCACATCTAGTCAGTCAAACTCATACAGTTTTTGCATAATCCTCCACTGTCTGTACCTGCAGAACATATCCTGCTTCACAGTAGAAGGTGACTGTGGAGCCCAGCTTATAATCTGATCCCAGCCTGGTCCCGTTCAGAACCACCCCAGGGTCGAAACAGGATTCCCTCAGTTTGGCTGAGAAGGAGAATAAGTTAGTTAGAGAGTTGATGAGGCAAAGAAAAAGCGACAGTCACACATTAGTAATAAGGCAAATTAATAATAAGTAAGTCCTTTGCAATAATCACATGAGGCAGGCGTAGGATTGGCCTTTTTAACAGTCTGTTTGACTTAGCCTCCCCTGCCAAGATGGAGCAAGAACGATAACTTACCCTGAGCTTTTGTGTGCTACGTGACCCTTGTAAATTATTGCTCTGCTCCCCTCCTTCTAAAAGATTACCAGCCACCCGTATCAACTTCAGGCTTAATGGCTGAGCCCACACGGAGCCAGTGTCGATTCTTTATTGAAATTGAATCCAACTTGCACTTCGTGACAGACATTTCAACACTCAAAACAACAGGGATTTTACAGTGAGGGCAATCACTCTTCATCTTGAAATTAGTACGATGTATTATGTAATTTTGTCTACCTTTGCATGTGCTCTGCTCGCAGTGATAGCCTGGTGTGAAAAATGAAATGTTTCCCAACACATTTAGCACACAGCCCTTTCATGACAAGAGAAACATTCTGTCACGTTAACAGTGAAAACTCTAAAGAATCATTTCCATTGCTGCTTTGTTTATGAAAAACAGATAGGACTAAAAAGTCCCTGATGCAATCCCTTCAAGCAGACTGGATTAAAATGATTTTTCAACAACTGACAGCTACAAATTGGCAATAAAAACCTTTTCTCTTGGGATGCGCCTGTTTCTTCAAAACAAGTAGAACACTGTAAAATGTAGATAAATGCAAAGCTTTCAAAAAAATCAAATAAACATTGAAGTGAAAGCAATATGAATACAACATATCTGGTGTTGAAGCTGAGATTTAAATGTACAATTAAATAAATGCTCATTATAAACTCTAAAAAGTTTGAATGGGGCCACACTTACCACTCTGTTGCATCACCTCTACTGTTAACAAAACTGGGATATTTTAGCAACCGAGAGAACCAGCTGCTGTAGTTTAAAGGATAAATAAAAACCCCGCAGTGTGCAAACTTTTTGTAACTTTTCTTCTTTTATCTTTAAATGAGAAACATTTTCCTATACAAGCCTGGTGTAAACTTTTAGCTGCCCAGCGGGTTGGGGACACCTTTGTTCTACGCTTTGAAGAGGATATTCTAAGGTAACATGTTTAAATACTGAAAAGGAAAGAACAAACAAACAAACAAACATTTATATCCGTGAACTAACTGAAGAAAAACTGTCACTTAATCTGTGAGGGACTATTGTCTCAAAATATATCTTTGAGCTCTTCAGGCTTGCAGAAAGGTATTACATCACTCTTCCATATGGTTAATTAGTGTTTTATTTGTTGTTTTATGCACTAAGCAGAAAATATAAGTGCATTTGCATTCTGTAATGTCGTCCCAGTGATCAGATTTATTTATTATTCTAACTACTTATTTTTTAAACTGGTGTTTAATAGAATGTAAAAACATATTTTTTGTGTTTGTAAGGAAATGGTTTGTGAAATCATATTCACCACTGACTTCACCATTCCCACTAAGAGATATGTTAACGTTTTAGTGTTTACAGGATAACTTGATGAAAAGGATG
The DNA here is from genome assembly GCA_037177515.1 of Pseudomugil tenellus. Classification (NCBI taxonomy): domain Eukaryota; kingdom Metazoa; phylum Chordata; class Actinopteri; order Atheriniformes; family Pseudomugilidae; genus Pseudomugil; species Pseudomugil tenellus. Next base: position 14,965,008 of record JBAMHX010000019.1, read on the forward strand.
GATTTTCCTTGATGCCTCAAAGAAAAAGAAGGAAAATCTCTTAATAGAGCACTTAGAAGGAAACAAGACTTTAAATCAGATGCAGTGCATTTTGTTGTATACAGACTTGGACTCCGGTAAACTGTGTGGAACTCGTCAGCACAAAAACTGCTGTAATTTTTTTCTTTAAGTATTTCAGAATTAATAAAATCAGCATTTACTTTGCGTACTGGAAGGAAAAGAGTACCAATAGTAGAATATTTTACCTTTGTATTCTAAGTGAAAGCCAGTGTAAGAAACAGACCCATCACTGCGAAATGCTAAGTGCATGGTGTTTGAACTGCTCTCGATCCGCTCTGGAAGTTTGCTGTCCTGGAAGCTGCCAATAAGAGGACTGTTGCTATCTGGGCCATCATAGATATACAGAAAGTCATAGTTTGGCTCAATGTTGAAGCTAGAAAAGGGAAAAGACAAAGAACTGTTGAAGGGACAGTGAAGAGAGCTGAAAATCCTTGCAGAAAGGTAAAAGTTAAACTTTTACAAATATTTAATTTGGCTAAACTTTCTTTAGTTACATTAAAAGGGGTAACAATGTTTAAATGTTGATGATACAACTAATTATCAAATTCCGCCTCTTGGTTTGAACAGAGCAGAATTCAGTTCAAATATTAGGTTTTAAAATACAATTTATCTTAAAACAAAGGGCAAGTTGACTTGGAATAATACCTGATGAAGGCCAGTGACAGGACATAGTCAGGGTTAACAGCAATAAGCCAATCACAGTCCTTTGAGTGAGGGTATGGATGCGGGTAGTTAGGAGACAGAATGAATCCATTGGAGCCAGTTAGGTTTCCTCCACAAGGAGCTATGATGAAAACACAAGATAATAATAAAACATTTTCAAAGATAAATCATGTAAAAGATTATCACATCCAAACTTGTTCTAAAATAAACATCGTTTCCTATAAGCTGCGATGAAACAGAAATGTGCAAGTACAATGATTTTAAACATCCTTCCTTAAGGTGAGCGTGGATGTGCACTGTCCTTGAGTCAAGTACTGAACTTTAAACAACTCCGGCTGTGTATGCAGTACATCTATTTAATGTCCCTATAGAATATACTGAAGCCTTTTAACCTATGCAGACGGGCGGGCTTGGCTGCCAGTAGTATCTGTTATCCACTTGTATGCAGGTTATTTTGTCGTCCCCCTGGAGCTCGTATCCAGGGTCGCACTGAAAGGACACTGAATCCCCCGGCTCACGGCCATCACCGCTACGACTACCATTCATTGGAACACCTGGGTCCCGGCAGGCTGTAGCCACTGAGCCTGGACAGGAGGGAGACAGAAGCATGGTAGGAAATGAAAGATAAATAGGAGAGCAATTTCCCAAAACAGGGTCACACTTGATATTTAAGGCTCTTAAACTTATGTGCAATCTTTTGCTATAAATCCATTTTTTTATTATTATTGTAATAAAATATACAATATTTACAAGATAACACCAAAGAGAAATATATATATGGCAGTAAAATCCAACTTACTCGAGAACTGAATAGCAAATCCTGACTTGCTGATGTAAAAGTCAGTCTCAAACTGAACAGTGACGGTATTTAGTGTTGAATGGATTCCTTCAGGAAGTAGAGACCCGCTGAGCTCAGCCAAAGACATTTCATTCTCAGGTGGTCCATCCCAAACCTTCAACATGTCATGACTGGCTTCTGTGTCAAAGGCCAGAAACTGAAGACTGTGATTTAGAGGAAAGAAGACAAAATAAGAGGCAGTCAGCTACACATCATGGACAATGATTCCCCTCATTAACCATTACAAGAACATAAGAAACTTTATGAGATGCATCAACTGCAAATTCCTATTCAGATCAAAATTTATGCAGAAGCTCTGACATTATCTTTGCATAAAAAATCCTATTTTCACAAATGACTCAATCATGTGGGATAAAAGTATAAAAAGTGAAAGACCCAGAGATCCACTTTACCTCACAATATTTCCTGAATCCACCTCGATGGTCCAAGTGCAGCGAAGGTTATTGTCATAAGGAAAAGGGTAACCAGGGGAGAGAATCCGCCCTGAAGACTCACCCTTAAAGCGACCACCACACTCCGCTACAGGTTTTACAAACAGACAAAACAGATTCCACACTGTTTAACAAACACACGCTGGTAGAACATCCCTGTTTAACATAACATTTGTAACAGAAGCACCACAGATTTCATTTTGGCATGTTTGTGAGATACAGTAGATCCATTTATCTATCTGTGGCCATTGTTGAAGCGATCAGATCCACTAGGTACGCCTTGGTGACCATAGCATAACGATTAAATGATCACTGCAGAGACAAATGGATTTAAAAAGGAGCTTAAGCTCCTCATCTGTGTCTTATTGTCATTCTTTCTCTTAAGAGCAGATGATGAAGACCAAAGGAGGGAAGACAAAAAAATTGCTGGCTTTGCATTCCTCCATGAAGAAATCACCTCTCATTATACAAGTAAAAAAGTTCCTTCTTCTTGCTTTGTCTCTCTCACTTCTATATTTCCACAATCTTCATCCCCTTTCTGCTATTCTTCCCTCTGCAAGTTCCTCCTCCCTCAGGCTTCCTCATCACAGGAATATATTATCTTGTGTAATAGCAATATGAAGAGGTTGGATGGAGAGAATACACAGAGGAAAGAAGTAAAAGACAAGAAGGAGGGGAAAGGAGAGAACCAAGGGGTAAAGACAGAAACACTGCGAGTAATAATAATAAGAAATATAATATTAAGACTGGCAGTTTGATGAGGTCACAATGTGTCACTGCTAAAATATAAAGGCAGAGAATTTTAGCCAGTGGTTTTATGACTCTTTCATTATTGATAGTGAGATGGAGAGAGACTTATTAAGCTGAATTCAAAATCAGAAAGTTGAAAGGCATGAATGAAAGAAGAAAGGTTTTAAAATACTGGGCTGGGGAAATGTCTGCAGTTCCTGTGTGTGGCAGACCTGAAGCAGCAATTTGCTGTTTCCCTTTCATAAAACTTGGCATTAGTTTGGCTCTAATTATAAAATGTAACACTCCATCTTTTTTTTTTTTTTGTCTTGTCCAGCATAGAGGCAGGCAGAATGAGTATCTGTCCGCTATATCATGCTGAGCAAATTTATTCTGTCAAGAGGAACTATATGTATATAACTTGTACATAAATTTCCTCTTGATAATTTGTATTCTTTATTTATTTTATTTATATCTTAGTTCGACAGAGATACCATGTATTGATGGACACGACCGGACGGGACAGAAAAGAAAAAGAATGAGAAAACAAGAGAAAAGGAAAGAGAACACAAACAGAACATAAAGAAGAGGCAGAATCACACAAAGAAAAAAACGCAATCCAACCACCTATACTTTGCCTTTCGCCCCCCATACATTCTATGGCCTGCCCCCCAAGACCTGTATGTTTGCTATCTGTAGGAATTGTGTTTATGTATAAGTGCGATTAAAACTGAGAGGCGATCAGGTACCGAGTGCAGCAACGAGGGCCACCCTAATGATCCCCACTACCACACCCAGCAACGTAACTGCCTACCATGTACCTAATTGTGTATGCGCTGGTGAGTGGGACCCCCCATGCACACCCCATCATCCTCTCCCAGCAACCCCTCCGCACACCACTAACCCACACATGCAACCCCACACTTCCCTAAACACACTTATCAGACCACTCTACCTTACATACTCACACTCACAGCCCCCACACAACCCCACACACGTGCACACCCACCAACACACGCCCAGGCCCTCACCAGCAGCCCCGCCCCTCCGCCACAGGGCAGTACCAACCACCGACCCTTTCACTGCTCCTCTACACTACACTACATCTAAAGGAATGACAGTATGCCCCCATGAAGTCTTATTAACATACTATTTAAAGCATCCCATAAGAACATGCCGATGAATGCAGGAGTGTGTATTTTAGTGACCATGTGTGAGTCCCGGAGGTCTAAATTGATTGCAAAGCTGGTGAAAGACCATCATTAATGTGTTGACATCAATATTTGGACTGTGGTGTGACAATTTCCAATCAGTTTGAAGCCTTGGAGAATAAATTAAAAAGGCAGAGATGCCTATTCAAATGAATATTTAGAAACGTGGAAATACTCAAAGGGAAGCTGCTTATAAAAGTTTCATTGTTTCCATAAACGGCTTTGATTCATTAGTCTGTCATAAAAACAAATCAATTGAATTTTTTAATGGGTCAGGTCTCGTAAAAGGTGCTAAGCCCTTCATTTACTAAGACTGATAAAAATAGAAGTTAACAACAAGAATGTTTGAGCACCAGGAGTTGATTATTGCTCTGGGTGTGGGAAAGAAAATCGGCCACATTAAGTACAAAAATAGAAAAAGGAAGGCATAGTGTGGACAGAGGGAGTCCAGGTGGTGTAATCCTGAGTAAATGGGATTTTCATTGAGACTTTAAAATCACTGCAGGGAGTGTTAGCCAGAAAAAAAAGAAAAAGAAGGAAAAACATAAAAAGGCAATTGAACAGGAAATTGTGTCCCCATCTGATGTTTTTCTGACTTTACTCCGGGTACATCCCGTCTTTGCAGTATCTGCATAAAGCAAAAAGCTTCTTTAAACTGTATTACAGACTTCATGCAGTAATGCAAGTGGATGTTAAAAAGATATGAATGCACGCTGAATACATTTTGAATAAAATACATTCTAGAAAAAAAATGAAGTCACAGTTAAATGCAGAGGATTCTGCTTTGTTTTTTCCCCTTTTTTTGTATTGTTTTGGGTTGTGACCTTTGTTTGCATGTTGCTGTGTAAAGACATGATGATGGATGAAGCATGCTGTTGACCACATATTGAAGGCTTGTTAGGAGAAATAAAAAACCTAATATTAAACAAGATAGTCCTCAATCAGAAGAGTTGACTCCTCTGGTGTACTTTTCCATTAGATCAATGCATTAAATAATATACCTAATCTAGTAGTTTCTTTGCAGGAAAAGAAAAATGTTTCCAATATTAATTGGAACACTAGGTTTCTTTTGACTTGCTCATATTAATGCTATTAAAATCATACTTTTCAAATGTTTAATGATTCATTTTCGCTCATTCGTTCAATGCTTAAAATCTCAAGAGTCCAAGACAGTTAAACCAAATATATAAACAAATAAAATATATTTTAATTTAATTTCAAACACCTTTGCGCTTGCATTGGAGATGCTAACCACTAGCAACCTTACCGACCCTTAAAAATGCAGGTAAAATGGGACCTTCTGCATGCAAGATTCTTCCCAGATGTGTTCAATCGGTGTAAATTAGAGATGGGTTGATGATAACACAGCTTCCAAGCTTCTGTCAGTCTTATTAAAGCACGCCGTTTTGACATTTCCAGTGAAATTATAATGCTGGTGAGTCAGATTTACTTTCATATGAAACTGCATGGGAGACTGACATCACCAGGAAATAATATTTGGTATTTTCCTATGGCATCATGACAACTGACAAACTCAACTTGAAAAAAAATAGTTTGATAAAGTAAATCTAAAGATTTTAAAATAAATACCAAAGCAGATGTATATATTGTTACTATAGTATAAGTGTTAAGTAACAGATCATAAAGTCATAAATGCAGAAAATTGCGTTTACTTCTTTTTTTCTTGCTTTTAAAAGAGCATATTAATGTTTCTTTTGCAGATCTTTGGATGTCCACATACACATATGTGTTTCTTTTCAATAGCTCTCTGTTCGAAGTGTAAATGGGTCCACACTGCAAGTACATACCTATACAGGAAGGTAAAGCGTTATCCCAGGCTCTCCTTTCTCCAGTCATGCACTTCAGCGTGGATGCACCATGCAGAGTATATCCAGGCTCACATTTGTATGTGATGCTGCTGCCAGAGAAATGGCCTTGGTCGTTGACTTTGAAGCCAAACTGGGGGACACCTGGGTCTTCGCAATGAGACAACTCAAAACCTAGACAGAGAGAGGAAAAGACAGAAATATTCTCACTGTGTGGGCTTCTTAAAGTGCTCTCATAGGGAGATCTCATGCCCACATGAGAGAACAGAGTCTATTTTATGTGGACCCACAGCAATGCTCCCCTAATATCAGGGACACTTAAGTATTCTGTTTATGAGTTTGCTGATATCACAGACCCTGTAAGCTCTCAATGCAATTTAATAAGAAAACCTAAAACGAGACATGAGAAACCATTATCAGGAGTGATACTGGAGCATGTATACACCTTATCCAATTTAATGTTGTTTTTCACAGTCTGCCTGAGTTCAGTTTCCATTGTAATATTCAGAATATTTGGTTAGTGCACAGTTTTAAGGCGTGGGATATGAATAGGTTTATAAATATCCTTACAAGACCATAACCAGGATTTGATCTACAGCATTGCCCAGAAGACAAGGTGTGCCATTGTTTGAGTTATCTCCTGGCAGACCGGTGTGGGTGTACGTCTAAATCCTTAAAAATAGCCATTGAGAAAGTTGCACATTTACCACGGAGCTGCGTAAACACATCTGTCATCGTTTTGAAACCCACTGTGAACAGTTACCCTTCTGAAATTATTCTGTTTCTTAGATGTATCAGAAAACAAAACACCATGTATTATTCATTGAAGTACACCTCAATAGTTAGACTGAATTATGTCCTTCATTCCCATATCAGAGTTACCATAAACAAAATGAAATTACACAATAAAAAGAAAAAAAGTGTTATTGCAGCACTTTTAAACCTGGTTTTCAATGTTTTTATATGCAAAATATTCTTGGAAAAGCTAAAAAAAAACAAAACAAGTCAATACAACCTCAAAGCACTATGCAAATCATGCTCAGCTATCATTCTCCATGACTGCTTTTAAACTAATTACATTTTCCAATTCTAACAGCGCATCTAAGAGGGGTACTGTCGACATCAGTGTTCTTTAGCAAACTTCAGGATGCACCTTTAGCATCTCAGCCTATCTCTGAGAGCTTTGTTAATCAAATCAGACAAATGTATTATTATACCAGTGTTAAAAAAACACCAACTTTGATAGTTTCCTAAAGTGAAACTGTCAAGATGAAGTAATTCAGTTCCATATAATTTGTAAGAAAATCAGCAGATTTATGACATGGTGTTTAATTGCTGGATCAATGTGACTGAGAGTATAATTTGCTTGAATATTCGTCCACTTCAGTCTTTGCTCATTTAGCTGCTCATAGCAAAAAGGTTATATAATGTGCTAATCGTGCAAAACTTAAATCATAATGTTAATATTAAAGCAATATACCCTGCAATTTGCAAACTAGTAATTGATCTACCCACCCATTTTAACTGTTAATGCTGCATTATATCTCTGTTATTGTATAAAATTTCATGATAATTGTTCAGACATATTTCTCTTCTTCCAAAAGAAAACACACATTTGAAATGAGTGAACTTTCCAAAGAAAATACACAAATAAAAATCACACTAACTACACAACAGGTCCATAAACTCACTTGAGTAAACTAGTTTGAATCCTTCTCCTGTGTTTTCCGCATCACTGTAAAATTCCAGCCATAGATGGTTTGATGTAGAAATCAACGTCAGGCCCAACATGGATGAGCCGGTGAACGCTCCAAGAACTTGGGCCGTGTTGTCTTTGCCGTCATAAATCTGTAACAAAGATTACAGCGCAGTGTGCTTGTGATGCAACAAACATGACCGTCTAAGAACCGACCAGTGACAGATAACAGTAGAGAATGATACAGAAACTCCCAAATGTACGTGCATGTGTTTACCTTGAGAATATCGCCCTGGGCGAGATGAAAGGTTCTAGCTGAGATGTTAATGCCTTTCCCAGCTTGCACCTGGAGACAGTATTGAATGCAGATCAGGTTTAGTGACAATCACTGCAGACAACTTGCACTCAGGAAAGTGAAAATGGAAAGAAAAAAATCTGAAAAAAACTACATAACTACACAGAGACTTTTGATGTCTCATAAAATAGGAAATAGTGGTGATTATCTTTTGTTTTATCCCATTTAAAGACTTTGGATGAATAGCATACTAAAATATAAAAAAAATGATATTGTATGATTGTATTACCTGGATGCTGTAGATGCACTCATGGTTGTTATCATAGTTCATTGGGTAGTTAGGAGACAGCAGAATCCCTTCATTATTTATAACTGAAGAGCCGCACTCAGCTGGAGACAAAGTAAGAGGCCAGGGAAATAAACAATAAATAAAATACTTGCTATGTAAGTGAGTGATCAACATGTTGGATTTTCTCATTTCTAAAGTAACTGCAGGTTTGGAGGCATTTTAAAGGGCTTGAGTCTGACTGAATGAACAGACAACACAGGCTGCCCTTGGAATGTGGGAAGTTTTCAAAATCCTTCAGAAAACACAGACTTTTTTGTGGAAAAGGAAAACATTTATGTGATTTATGAATGTGTTTATGTGCACACGAGTGACACAATAACTCCTTTAAACAGTCAAATTGTCAACACTTCGGTGAGGAGGGTGTAAATTCAGAAGGTAATTTACCTAAAGATCGGTACTTCCTGCAATTCTCCCACCTGCCCTCTATCTAAAGAGTCCATGTCTCCCATATTCCTTTTTTCACTTTCTCTCCCTCCCACTCTCCCCCCTGCTCTGTGTCAGTACTTGTGTAATCGTCATATTACAGCTGTCATATCATCAATAAATCACCCAGCTATAGTTCCCATTTAGAAAATTACCTCTCCACTCTCTCCCTCTTTCCTCTTTAATTCCCCCACTCTTGCGCTTTCACTCTCTTTCACTATATGAATAGCGCCTCCTTTACTGTCCTCTACTTCAATAAACCTTTCTCTTCCACATATCCAGTTTTCTCTTCTGTTCTCCATTTCCCCGTTTTTTGCAGTTTATCTTTTAAGAAAATGACTCCTCCTTTTCCCTCTGGTTTCAAGTAGTCAAATCACAAGTATTATTTATGTTATTTTTTGTTTGTTTGAAGAAAAGAAATAGCTTTTTAGTGTCTATCTCACTCATTTCTAGGCAGTTTTATTCATGTAAAACCAAAACTATAAACCACAAAAGCTATATCTTAAACAAAGAAACCTCCATCTTTTACTCAAGGAGCCCATTTTGTGATGCTGTTACAGGCTTGTGGTTTTATTTAGAATAGGATTACATACTTTACTGATCAGAAGCTACATTGCTTTTTACTCAAATTATATCACACCTCAGATCTTGTGTCTTCAAAAAACATCCCATAAGGCTCAATCGGTCAAAAACTGTTAAGTGCAAGTTAGCGGCAGATATTTAAGACATGCTACATTAGCCCAGCTGGCAGGTGTTACGCTTAGTACCAAAAGCTCAAGTCTTTTTAACCTTTTAGAACATTTTATAGAAATGTTTTATAAGACAAAGAGGAAAAGGGAAATAACACAAAAATCCGTCCACAAACAGATTGGAGAACAACACTTTGAAGGTGCTCTAATCTTTTCCTTTCTCCTCACCACCTCCTCTATGATGAATACCACAGCACCCACCGATGCAACACAACACACAGGAACTAAATTTAGCAAAACTGCACTATGCCACAGAATACTGACACACCACACCACTCCCACCTCTTTGCATTATCAGTCTTGTCACGTTGATGACAGAGGCAAAGATGTTATACACTGTCACTGTAAACACACAAAGCTGAAAATAAGACTGGAGTGTGTAAAATGTAATCTCAGTTGCTGCATGGTCTGAACTGCTCTTTTTTATGCAAAAAAAAAAAAAAAAACACACATTATGGGACATGTGAGGAAGCAGGTTGTGCAGTTTCTTCGGCAAGGTAATTTTATGACTGGCCCTTACTCATTCTGTTCAAAGATCGAATCCCATTTTACACAGTTTTTTTTGTTTGTACTTACCCCAAGGTTACACATATCTTGTATTCATGCTTTGCATGAGACTTTTTGTATCTAGAGAGGGGCAGAGGGGATGCAATTCTCGGGTGGACAGGAAGCAGTTGTGAGGCTAGTCCTGTGGTCAAGGACAGTCGTTCCTCAAACATCTCGAGGAAGCCAAACATTTAAATTTGATTTTGGCAGACTCACTAATTTTCCGTTTGCTTTATTGACATCAATCTGACTATGAATAATATGCTAATCTTTAATCTGTGTTTAAGTCCTAAAATCTCTATTTTAATAGTTTATTTCTTTCTGACTTGCATTAGCCTCTATGCAGATAAGTGAAATATTTAAATCTCCAATTGGCATGCCTCTTGTGCTTTAATGCTGCAAATGAATCAATATGCAGCATTTTCTAACTCTTGCAGTTTTTCAAACTACATGAAAATCTGCTTCATGTTGTGCATCCCTCTCTTTGTCTGCCTCATGTATCATTCTATAGGTGGTGGTATACAGCTGTAGTTATGTTATGTTAGATTAGCACATAAGCCCACAGTAAAGCTGTTCCTACATTTGCTGGATCAAAAAAGCCTTTGTGGATCTGTGCTCTGACTCATATCCTGTATTTTGTGTAAACTACTAATTAAAGTCACATGATGGAAAAAGTCAAGTGAAACAGCTAAACCCTGATCAGAGATCTTTTTGTTCCAGAGATGTATTTCTTTTCTTCTTTACGTTAAAGATCCAAGAGAACAGATTGCATCTCCCTGCAATGTAACCCAAATGACACATCAATAATCAAACACAATCTCTACTTTTGTCTTGAAATAGTTTAGTACTATTCTGTTTTACTCTATCTCCGAGTGTCTGGGATATAATGGTTTCATCACAACCCCCGCGCCGGATATCCTTTATGTGAGCGCGATAACTCGAACATTTTTGACAATTGGAATTTGATCATTTGTATACCTGTTTAGGTACCAAATGTTAATCAAACTTATTACTTAAATCTTTTAATGCTTAGATGCACAATTAAAAAAAAAATAAAGCCTCATACTTGTTCTGTTAAGGGTGTTATTGTGTGATATTTTTAAAATAGTGAGCTGTCACAGAAACAAATTAACACTGATGATGCCTGTGAAACACAAACCCATCTGATGGGTTAACTTTTAACTGGCATTTAGCAGAGGTGTGTTGCAGAGATGTAGACTACATCCACAAAGACAGGGAAAGGTGTGATTTTCACTGGTTATTTAAAAACAATGTTTGTTCAACTTTGTTATCTGAAAACACAGAAAATGCAAAAAGTATCTCCACTGTCACGTTTTACCATTTAAAGTCTGTGATCACATATTCTAACTACAAACAGAAAAGCAAAAAGTTTCTTGTGCAAAAGACATTAGAAATTAAAGACATTAAGAGGAGGATTCAGAATTGCTGAAGGTGTGGTATTAATAATAAAAATAAAGTTATTTATTACTTAAAATTTTTTACTTCTGTTCACCACACCTAATCATGTATATTTAATCTCAGAGACTGGACAGAAAAGAAGATTGAAATGAATCAAACAAAGAATGATGTCATTTTGGGACTGTGAGTTATGACTGCAAGATGACCTGTGACTTCACAGACCCTGTAGACTCCCACTGGGACCTGTTTTCATAGATAGTCACTTAATTTAAATAGTTCATAATTGTCATGTGGTGTGAAATATATAATGTAGATTTTCCCTCGATCATTATTTAGCCATAACCAAGTAGTTTTACCAGCTAAAAGTTGTGGTAGTTTAGCAAAGTCATTGGAAGCAAAGGCAATGGAAGATGTTGTTTGCTTTGAAGAGGAAATACTTGCACCAGCTGTTTTTAACACAGTAAAAAACATCCGGTTATTTGGTTCAAAGATGTGCAATGCCTCATGCTGCCTTAAGAAGTGTTAGTTTAATAGATGAATTTATGGGTCGTGTGTAAGGGTATGGACCGTATTCGAACAATTGATGCAGAAGGCAGGGCAGGACTTTCACAGCTGCCAAACAGCCATGGTTGTGTTTACTCCTCTCTTTGGACGTGTGTCCCTTAAAAAAACTATATGCTTCAAGGCCATGATGCTTTTTTACCTCTATATATATATATATATATATATATATATATGTCTATATATATATATATATACATTTAGTTTAGATTTAGTTTTGTAAAAAGGTCTAAATAACAAGAATGATTTACATAAAATTGTCTCTATAACCCAAAAAAATAACGTACCAACACATCTGGGTAAAGGAGCGCTCCACATTCTCCGCCCGCCTCCCAGACAGATTAGCTCAGGTGCACCTTCCAGGCGGTATCCCATATTGCAGGAAAAAGTCAAAGTGTCTCCAACTCCAAAACTGTAGCCGTTTCTTCTGCCGAACCGAGGCATGCCAGGATCCTCACATGGTTCCAAAGTATACTCTGCAGGAAAAACAAAACGCTTACAGACTGTTTGAAAATCAAATACATGAGGAAAAGCCACTATCATTATGACTTCAATCAAAACATTTAAATAATTTAAGACGAGTTAAAATATAGAAAGAAAAGTTAGCCATGTTTCATCTTGTTTTCGGTGGATCAACATTTTTAATCATTCAGTAACTCTTGTGATTAAAAAAAATCTCGACAAAGAAAACAGATGAATAAAATATAATTGCCTGACAACTTATGTGGAGGTGTGAACATTTAGCACACAACTTGTTAGTATCCAGCATAGCGGAGTTACGCCTGTTGAGTTAATATTTAGCAAAGGTACAGTACTAGATTCATCGTCTTTTACTTGAACAAGATGAATAATGTGATATCTATCACTGAGAATGCTGCAGGATGTTGGAGCACGCTGAGACTAAAAACTCAAATCTCTTTTGACACATCCCATGTGTTACATTCTGAGTATCAGCTTAAACCATCTGGGAGGCAAAATGTCCCTCAGTTTAGAATTAGGTTCATATGCTCCTTAACACCAGAGTTACTGAGAGAGCACCGAAAGGCTAATTAGACAGAGGATCTTCTATGTGAGAGACAGATGTAGCCTTGAACTTTCTCCTAACTGCCACCAAAAACCCCTTATTATCACAGTAGCATGATCACACCTACTGTATATTAAATAAGCGGTGTATTGAATTGTTATGTCATATTTATGTGACTTAAATAAAAATATAGCTTTGATGGAACCTGCATATATTAGTGACCTCCATCAACTTTATGCTATCAAGGGGTCACTGATCGCAGTTGATCTCAGGGCGTGTTGGCAGTGCCTTACTGCAAGCTCTAAGCTACAGGAGATTAAGATCTGAGGTTGTGAAGATCTATACTGCTGAGGAAAATAAAAACAATATATGTATAGATTTACTTACCTATAGAATTTACAAGAAATGTGAAAAATCTGTTTATGTGCATTTTTTTCTTAAAATTCTAACTTTATGCTCTCATTATTTGAAATTGACAGAAAGTGAATTAAAAGGAAAACCAATTTTCTTTGGTTTAAAAACTGACATTTAACTGAAGCAAGATGTGTTATTACATCACCATTAATTCATCCAGTATGACAACAAGGTAGTGAAATACCAGAGAAAGTTATGTTGAAGCCTTCGTATGAAATGGAAAAGTCAGAGATGAATCGTAGCTGGGCTTTGAAGTTTCCATAGAGACCAGCATTGATGTTGCTAGGCAACTCATTGCCGGTCAGTCGAGCCAGCGGTTGCAGGAAACTCCCGTTCTCTGTAACTAAGAGGTAGTCATGTTGGTCCTCCAGATGAAAGGAATTGAACTGAAACTGGACCCCTGATTGAGACACATATACAGACCTCAAATTACACCCTGAAAAATCATTCTTGTGTAAGTTAGTTGCAGACAGGAGTTTTACGCAATAAACACAATTAGTGCACAAAATTGTAAAACATAACCTTTTAAAAATTTTAAGAAAATGTTTATAAAGAGATGCACACTGCATATTACAGCCTAACCACTGCAGTACAAACCTCTGAATACTTAAAAATGTAAAAGGTTTGCATAATTTAAGTTTGTGCACTGCAAAAACTAAAATCTAAGTTAGATTAAACATCTCAAATCAAGGACACATATGTTTATTTTTTAAACGTAAGATAATTATTCTTACTTAGTAGGTCTTTAAGATTTATTTTACTTGTTTTAGGAATTCTTGACAGGTTAATGTTCCTTGAAATAAAACAAGAAATTTGATCTTATTTAAAGGAAAATTAAACAAAATTTTGTAGGGTTTTTTTTCTTGTTTTTTAAAGCCAGTTTTTGTGGTGTGGTTTTACTACAACATAACCCAAACCACTGTGTTTGCTATGTCACCAGGTGCTGACTGTCCGCCTGTCTCTGTCTATTAAAGAGTGTGCATCTGCGTGTGTGTGTTTCTTGCCTTTCCCGTGGCTGACTTCTACAGTCCAGGTACAGTTGAGAGATGAAGGGTAGCTGTCTGGGTAGCCGGGACTGAGGATGGTTCCCCAGGGACCTCTAACATCTCCGCCGCAGAGAGCTGGATAGATTGAGAGAGACAGAGTGGGAGAGAGGGGGGCAGAAGGAGAGAGATGAGCAGAGACAGGGGACAGAGGCGGAGAGAGGTTAGCATCAGATTGTTGATTGCTAAAACAGATAATGTTTCCCTGTGGACCTTTAATACCACTCCTATGGTACATACACACATGCATAAGCACACATAAATGCCACAAGACGGGGAGAGGGAGATGGAGACAGATCGACAAGGAAGGAGAAAGACATCCTCTAAGAGCTGAGGGTTAAAAGGTCTGCATGCACTGCCAGCTGCAAAATCTGTGTCCTTCCACACATTAGTGAACGGGAAAGTGCATTCACATTAAATTTTTGCAGACAAATGAAACATGAATAATAACAAATCTACCACACATTAGGTTAATAAACTGCATTTCTCTTTTTGTTCACTCAGTTTATGCTGAATGATAGAAACTTTATATCTAAGTTCATGATCTAAGTTCATGATTATGATATCATAGAGATACAAATATCGAGAAAGAAACTGAAAGTATTATATGTAATGTACATCATTCTGTAAACAATGCAACAAATAATGCATAAAATAAAGAATATACAATCTGTGGAGGACGATTATGACAGTATTATTATATTTAGAGTAGTATCTTTTGATGGGATGTGTTTCATAGAGAATTTTGCTATGCAAAAGCTAAAGGAAACATTAACCTGCTTATGATATCATCATATAATCAGCTAAATAGTGACCAGAGTCCAAAACTAAGTCCAAAGCTAAATTTGCTAAATCAAATTTTTGCCAAAATTACTTGGAAAATGAACAAAAACTCCCCTGCTAAAAGCTTGGTGTATCTCTGTTTTCCTCTACTTACTTATTTTAGCAGAATATACTGTGTGCTAGCTTTTTAGCAGCAGCTGTTGTTGATACTGCTGGTATGAAACAGCCTGCTGGATCTACAGTATGTCCACTATAGTTTGGAATCTGATTTGGAGAGGAAAAGGGAGCTTGTTTGGACCTCCAAAAATAGAACCACTTGCAAGTGCTAACACATGGTGCATAAACTGCTTAATATTAAAAACTCAAGGCTTAAAATCCATATTACTGATTAAATACGCCCAACACATTAAACTGGTTACAAAAGCAGCTTTCCACCATCTAAGAAATATTGCTCGCCTCAGCCTGTCTCTCTCCTTCCCTGCAGCTGAAACCCTGATTCATGCCTTCATAACATCTCGCTCAGATTACTGCAATAGTATTCTTTATGGTACTACCACCAGCCTCCTTAACAAACTCCAGTATATTCAAAATTCTGCCGCTTGCCTCCTTACACACTCCCGCTCCTAAGTCCAAATTACTCCTGACCCATAACCAGAAAAGAGACATGCTTCAGTCCTAAATGTGTGTGTGTGTGTGTGTAGGGGGGGTGGGGGGGGGGGGGGGACAAGGGGTTTTTCCCTTTCTTCCCCACCCCTTTGAACCTCTCCCA
>JBAMHX010000019.1:14980957-14992584 GCA_037177515.1 Pseudomugil tenellus
CCCCCCCCCCCCCCCCCCCCCCCCCCCCCCCCCCCCCTCCCCCCCCCCCCACCCCCTCCCCCCCCCCCCCCCCCCCCCCCCCCCTCCCCCTTCCCCCCCCCCCCCCCCCTTCCCCTCAGCATAGGGTCTTTCTATTGCTGCTCCAACCCTCTGGAACTCTCTCCGACAATACACGAGAGACACCACAGATTCTGCTACCTTCAAAACCAAAGTAAAAACTCACTTATTCCACTCTGCCTTTAGCAGTTAGGCTTTCCATTTTATCACACTATGTTCTTTTTTGTGCTGCCTGTACTTTTGACATCTTTTATTTTGTTTTTTTTTTTTTATTAAGAAAAGTATCTTTACGCTTCTTAAAGCTTAAAGAGCTATATAAGTAGAATGTACTATAAATAATAATAATAATAATAATAATAATAAATGTTTTATATGTTTCTGTTCAGTCATCTCAATACTTTTTATATGTCAGATATGGAATAACTGGCCAAAATAATGTTCTTTTTCCTTATGTAAAAATACCAAGTCAACATCATAACTTCATATGCAGTGACCTGCGTGTAAAATGCAAAGTTCCTTGTTACATAAAAGGTGACCATTCGAATTATAAGTGCTATTTGAGTTGCTGTCAAGACTTAAAACATGTTCAAAAGATTTTGCTCTTTACTCTTTGGAATATGTAACATTTTTAGCTGTTAGCTGAAACAGATTGCAAAATCAAGATCTCTGGAAAAATGAGCCCAGAATATTATTCAATCTTTTTCCTTTTTCTATAATGAGGATGGACTCCTCCATGTGGTTAGTTTCTCATATTTTTTTCTGTTTGATTAAAAGTGATGCAGCATAATTATATTCAGGTCAGCGACTAAAGATAACTGCTTCTACAGATGATACCGAAAACAGTTTTATAATCACACATGTCCTCAGCATGAACTCAGGAGTCTTGTCCGAAAAGAACATTGATGTACTGGATGGCAGCTGTGCTTCATAGATATCGAGTCCAAAAGGCATGGCGGAATATGTCATTCGTTCTGTACATTTCATGTTGTAAGGTGCTTCGCTTGCGCCCGCTTCACATCGTTTATCAGAGAATGTAGTGGAAGAAGCAACAATTTGCCTTACAATGAATCTCTAAAATGCCATAAGATTAGCTCAAAAAAAGCATCAGTGGAAAGGAAGCAGGGAGGTCTGACCTGAAAGTTTCCTTGACTTTTTAAAAGTTACTGTTCACTGGAAGAAAAGCACCAACTCTGGAATAAAAATCTATGCAGCCCTTTTCATTTACTGACTACTGTTTCTGTGCAACCACTACAACAGGTCAGCCAGGAAGTGAATGTGTGCTGAAACCGCAGCAGGGCATCAGTAAGCCCTGTAGTTTTAACATCTGCAGAGTGAGAAGGAAAGAGTGAGAATTTTTCCGAACTAAACAAATACACAGCAGGCACGAACATTCAGACACACGCAGCACTATTAATAATTAATACTTTTCTGCCAAGAAGCCCTTCTTTTGAATGCTGAGTTGTGTGAGAAATGTGAAACACTGCATTGCTATCTTTATCTTCGCCAGTTTATCTTTGTCTGTCTCGCACTTGATCTGTCTTTTTGATCTCCTTCCACCCCCCTCACCCCCCCCCTCCTCCATCTATCTATACATCAAATCTCTTTCATTCTCTGTATCTGGGTTGGGTTGACTGATTCCACTTGAGTGTCTGGACTTCATAAAACTTGACTAAGCAAAAGAAGTTGATTGATCTAACTCATAATTGCTTTATAATTTATTTGTATCACATCTAGCTTTGCCAAAGTCTGATTGATCCGCACTGTGAACAATGCATTAAAAAGTAGATTCAACATTTAAAGATCTTTCAAATATTCAGTTTGACTGCTGTGACATTCTAGTCATTTTCTCCTTCACATTAAATTACACATATCTATCAAAAATGGTGGAATGAAGCTTAATCTCTGCAGATCATGAGCATTTGTTGCCTGTAGAATTGTTACATCTGACTCAAATGTCTCTGGTGATGCGTTTTGTGTTAACCAGTTTTTTTTTTGTTTTTTTTAAAATACAGAATTCTCCCGATTTCTATCCAGCCATGAAGAGATGAGAATAGATCAGATTGCGTAAAGTTACAGTACATGTTGCGTTAACAGAGTCTAATCGCATGCAGCATGTACACTCTAGGCAGTATGTTTGATGCTTATATGCTCAAACTGCTTCCTCAGAGGAAAACTATTTCCAGTATAAGAACCTGTGTGATTTAAATGTGCTTCAAAAGCCAATGAGTCAACAAGCCAAACTAAGTGAGCCACCGCAAAACTGATGCTGCAGTGTCTTTCCTCCCACCTCTCTTGCACCACCATGTGCGGGGGATGGGACTGAATGGGAGAGACAGCGAGGAGAGACAGCACCTCCACCCCCCCTTCTCTCTTTTACACTCTCTCTCTCTTTCTCTCCTGTGCCCCAGAGCTCCTGATTCGAGAGAGAAGAAAGAGGAGGTGACAGCCAACACAGGCTCTCGTCAACCTTACCTCAAACCTTCCTGTGTTCGCAGTTCACACGGAAGAGGAGGTGACAGGAGGCACATGGATGAAGGCACCGCATGCACACACGTATGTATTAGTGCACATGCACAGGCACACACAAACACTTAGTATTTGCCCACAGATTTCTTATCATCTCCTCAAAACATTGTGTATCAGCCACAGCAGCCTGTGACTTGTCCCTGAGTTTTGTCGCATAACAACATGTGACTAAGCTTCAAATACCTGGATGGCGTAACGCCTGTTCCCATCGCTTTTCAGTATTAATAAAGATGGCAGATCATTTTAATACATTGCATCATTTTTAAAAAGTACATATTTGAAAGCTTTTTTATTAATCCTGTAAAATATGATAATATATAGTCTCTGGATTCACATTCATGTTGACCTTGATTAATCCAGACTAGATGCCTCCAGATAGCATGCTGTACATCTTTTCTCTTTACCAAGGCCGAGAAACTCCTTACGTCTCACTGCTCGCTGTTATTCAGTGTTTAATTTGCTTTAAAAGTCACACTCCTGACAGCTAGAAGCACGCACAGGATATGAGCATGTGGGGGCAGTAACTGCCAGTAAAGAGGATTTGTCAACAGACAGCAAAAGCTTCCTCTGTCTGATAGGGCACTGATCGTTATCAGCTGACATTGATCTGTGATCACTTTTAAGCCCAATAAGAATGGCTAGTGTGTTTTTTCTTTTAAATGATTGGAATAGACCTAGTTAACCTATGATTTTATATGGAAAGAAGCACATTTATAAGATTGCCAGTTTGCATATGGATGCAGATAGTCTTATTTTGACATCACTCTCCAACAACTAATCTATCAATGTCTGATTTATATTTTCATTCTGGATTGATAACAGGAATGATGTACTGATGTGGATTGGTGAATTGATAAAAAACAGGGTTTCTGATCACAGTGCTGGACTGATATGATGCATGAGACTTTTGTGCTATCATCTTCATGCATAGAAAATACAAGACAGGATTTTTCATATTCTTGGTATTAATCCACATTTACATAGAAGGAGCTCATGTGCATAATTACATCAGTCTGAAAAACAAGCCAGCTTATGTTTTAAAGATGAATTATTTCATGAATGCTTTTCCTTAAACTAACTAACTGTTCTGTTGTTCACATCTAAAGCAGAATACTGTGCTACATTATTGTTATTGTGACCTCGTAATGAATTTCTTTCTCATTTATTTTGTGTTCCAATGAAATACCCTTTGGGAAAATTTACCATCGCATGTTGGTAAGGGGTGGCTCCACCAATGGTTCTTTTCACACACCAGTGGTTCCTCATGGCTAAGTCTGTATCCAGAGTCACAGCCAAAAGACACAGTGGAGCCAATGGAAAAATCTTGTCCATACCGAATACCATTAACAGGGATGCCTGGATCCAAACAAGAGTAGCTGTCCACTGTGACACCTGGAAAAAAAGCGATATCTTTAGCTGATCTAAATAGTTGACTAAAATCATGATGGTGTTTAATCAGATAATGTTTACTTCTTTGTCTTTAAAGATCACAAAAAAGATTCCAGGAGTATTAGTGGGACGACATCTTGCCCACTTACCATGAGTACTATCAAAGACACTAAGAGCAAATCATCTCCCAAAACACATTTCAATTGTTCCCTTTTATGCTAAATGCACACATATTTTTCCATTCTGAATTTGAACTGACACAGACCACATTAATAATGAATCATCTCATGCATGAATATCGTATTTGGTAAAAACTTACTTTCATAAAGTATTTTGAAGCCAGCGTTGGATCGGCTGTTATCAGTGGTGAACAGCAGATAAAGGAAGTTACTGCTGCTGAACAGGAACTGAGGCACCTGGGTGCCATTAAAGGAGCCAATAAGAGGAGATAAGAGGTTCGGTCCATCATGAATTTCGAGGAAGTCATAACCCAGCTCTGTCTGGAACCTGTTAGAAGAGAATATCAGTTGCTGTAATCCTGACTCTAATGTTAATCTTACTGGTTCATTTAAAATCTTATGTAAAAATAAATCAAATGAAATGAAGTCTGACTACTATTGCTGGTTCAAAGCTGAGAGAAGACATATAAAAATCATACTCTCCTTTCTCATCAATCAATAATATAACAATCACTCTTAAATTTGTGGCTTATAAAATGAAAAATTACCTATAAATTTATAAACCCTCCTAAACTTCATGTTTTGCCAATCTTTTTTACTTGTCGCATGCAATTGATTGTACTTGTGATGAATCTACCTTTACTTGTTAAAGGCTCTGAGAGTTTTCAAAATATGTGGAAGCAAAATAATTTATGCCGCTCACCTGTCAAATGTAATTTTGATGGAACGTCCCGGCTCTGCTTCAATCACCCACTCACAGTTGAGGGAATCTTTGTAGTACCCAGGCCACCCGGGAGACAAAATCACTCCGTTTGGAGCTGAATAGTGGCCTCCACAAGGTGCTGTGAGAGGAAAGGAAGAAGGGAGGAAATGCATCTATAATCTGGGTCTCAATGTAGTCCAAGTTTAGGTGAGAGAAGCGGTAACGCATATATTTTGCAGGATTTACAAGCAGCTTAGGTTGTTGAATGTTCACCAGCAGCTGACATGGAGTCAACGTAATTACATCTTGTATTCAGTCTTTTTAAAAGTCGGTTTGCTGCATAAGCACAGTCTGTGATAGTTGGATTTTGGAGTTCAGCAGGAACACTGTGATTCACATTTACTTAACAAGCTACAGCCTACATATGTTTCAATTTATCATTGCTGACCAGCTCTGAGAGGTGCAAAAAAAAAAAAAAAAGTTGTACATGCAGCACTGAGAGGTTTGTACAATCTCTTATGTTGGCTTTTCACACATTACAACATTAGCACATAGATTTGGAGTTTTGTTTCTTGAAATATGATGACTGTAAGTTCATTTTTCACTCTGCTTCAGTCTGCACTAACTCATCCGTCACGTCAGATGATTAAATGCTCCCCCATGTCTAAGTTGAGCAAAACCTTTTTCTGATCATAAAACAGCATTTAAAAATTGTGTGATGTAAACGCTAAAATGTCTCTATTTTATCAACAATAACTGTATATGTTGTCTTGACTTAATTATATGCATCACTCAGAAAATGTTTGAACATGCACAAACCACCTCTTTTTTCTACACTTTTAAAAAAGATGATGGAAAGATTCAGGGTTAAAGCCTTGAAAACTGTGACTGTCAGATCCCATTCCATTCTTACACACTCATGTATATCATGTTTAGCAAAGCTGAAGGTCATTCCTTGGCTTCAAACGTTGCATACATGAAAGAAAAGCATACATAAGTCATTTATGTCTTTGTATCAGCTGGTCAGCTCCATATATTCCCTTTTTGTTTCTAACCTCATAGGTTTTAAAAGTGTTGTAATAATTATGTCTTGTAAATTAGATTCTGCTCAAAAAGCAGCATTATGGGCAATATTTACCTTCACATTTAGGAATTGGCCCACTCCACATAACTTTCCCTCTTTCTAACTGACAAGAGATTGTCTCAGTTCCTTGGGTTTTGATAAAGCCATCCTCACACACTACAGAGATAGAACTGCCAAGCTGGAAGCTGTCTCCAAAGCGACGCGCGTTAATGGGAATGCCAGGGTCCGGGCATTCGTTATGGCCAAATGCTGGGTTAGAAAAAGATTACAAAGACACACAGAAATGATGAGAAAGTTATTGGAAGCAGACATATACACAAAAAATAGTATTAAGAAAAAATGAAACCCATCCCTCACTAGTGTATACACGCTATATGTTCCCCATCACTTTGATGAAATTTCAACAATACAATCTTAGAGATCTACAGCTGCAAGATGGCATCACTGAATGTTCACTGCCAGGAAAAGAACAAGATTTAACTTTTATTCTACCAGCTATATATTCCCACCCTGTCTATGTCTTTCCTGGTATGATCACATCTTGAAGTGTAACAAATAACATCCTGCAAAAGTCTGGGCACACCTGGTCACAGCAGCTGTCACTATGCAGACTCCTTCATTCTTCCTCCAAAGCGTTTCAGTTTGGTGAGATTTGTGGGCCATTCAGCATGCAACGCTCTTTTGAGATTATGTCACATCCCTTGAATCATTTGTGGGCATTGAGTTCTTTAAATTTTCAGAGAGCAAAGCAGCTGCTTAGAGGAAACCTTGGCTTGTGATTTTGGGGCAGCTGAAGGCGTTTATAAAGCTTTAAAATATGCACTGACTGGTCTTTTCTTCATTTAATGTTCACCTTGTGTTTAATTATTTACAGGAACAGTAGTTTCCCATTTTTATATGCCTCTATGTTTTTATTGTATCTGTGTTTGACCAAAGGAAATGCAATTTGTTTCACAATTAGTCTGAACAAGCTTAAGGATATAGTCTGATTTGTAGACTGCAAAATCCAACCTTAAACACTTCCCAAAACTAATCAGTTTATAGCAGGGTTGTCCAAAGTCGGTCCTCAAGGGCTGCTGCCCTGCAGGTTTTCAATGTATCCCTGTTACAATGCACCTGAATTGGATCAAGGACAATAATCTTAAGTGGCTGACAAGCCAATTAAGTTCTGCATATTTACTGGCTGATTTGACTCTGGTGTTGGAGCAGGGATACATGGAAAATCTACAGGATAGTGGCCCTTGAGGACTGGAGTTGGACACCCCTGGTCTATAGATTCAAACAACCAATAGGATTTATGGATCGAACTTTTCCAGGAAGGTGACCACTGTCAAAAACAGTCACAAAAAAATTAGAAAAAATGGCTTTTTTCTCAGTTAGAACAATGACTGCAAGTGCAAGCAAATGCATTCTTATTTTCTGTATGCCTTGTATCCTGTTGTCTGGTGAGCTAATCGTCAGCTTATCCAAGCATCACCTGGATGCTGATCAGCTACAAAAGTGTGTAGTGGACAACTTTATAATGAAGACAGATATTCTGAGAGGAAAGCACTCCTAAAAGACCTAAAATTTATGGCAGAACAAGGTTATTTACTTCCTGCTGCTTTCCTGCTTTGTGCTTACAGAGCCTGAGCACATCCTGAACAGCTCTCTATACTGAAGGCCCAGGAATGACATCTTATCATTTTACTCTGGTTGTACTAATAAAAAAAATAAAATAAAATAAAAAACACAAAGTGTTCCCAAAAATTGCTTCTGCTGTTTTACTTTCCTTTTGTTCAGCAAGCAACACCTCTATCCCAAGTTATTATAGTAACCACATTATCCACCTTGGAAAAGAAAAGCTTAGCTTTTTTATTTATTTATTTATTTTTAATGAAACATCTCCTTTCAGTGCTGAGGCTTCCTGTGTGATCCAACACTTACTTAATCAAAAGAAACATCTAATATAAGAGAGGAGAAGTTGTGCTGGCTCTTTACAATAGTTTGGATGACAGTTAAGAGACTTAAAAGGACTATTTTTGAGACACTTTGAGATCGTTTTGTTTTGATCACATCAGAAAAATGATGCTCAGAACCCAGAAAGGTTTCACATAGTTTTGATGTCTGTCTATTTTTTCAGGAAGCAAATGGATGTATTTAGTGGATGCAGATGTCTTACTTTAAGTTATGGTTCATGTAGTCAGGAACTAAAGGGGGACTTTATTTAAAGGAAAATAAGACTGCATTATCTTTTTTTCCTGCCGTTTTGCTGTGTTCCTATTTTAGTTTCCCTTGTGGTTCACCAAAAATAAAAGAAAAAAAAAGTATTTAAAATAAGCAGTAAAAGTGAAACATACTGCTGTATGTGATATTGAATCCTCTTCCAGACATTGAGTGATCAGCCTGAAACTCCAGTCTCAGCGTGTTGGTGTTGGACGTCAGATGGGAAGGACTCTCAGCTCCAGAGAACCTCCCAATGACCACGGCATCATTTGTTTCCCCATCTTTCACTGTTAGGGCATCGTAAGGTGCCTCGAGGTCAAAGTCATTAAATGCCAAGTGAATTCTTGAGCCTGGATCTGATTGGATGAGCCAGACACAATTCATGTTGTTCCCATAGCCTTCTGGGTAATCTGGGGAGAGGACAGTTCCTGAGGGAGCTGTGAAGTTGGACATGCAGGGGACTGTGGGAGGAGGGGAAATGCATGCAGAGAGAGAGGAATTTTCTGTTAAATATTCATCTTCACAACATCATCGGTCATCATCTGCCCCAGGCCATAATAAACTCTGTGCTGTCACCATGGTGACAGGTCAGACTGAACGTTATTAACAGCAGACAGCACACATGCCATATTTCTTAAATGCAATCCTCTCCAGACAAAAATCTGAAAATAACACATCATTTCGGATACTTACATATACAAATGGGGATGTTTGCAGACCACTGATTGTTGTCCTGGCAGGAGATGGTCTTCTCTCCAATCAACTCAAAGCCAAACTGGCACTCAAACCTCAGGATTCCCCCATTAGAGAAGCTGTCACCCTCTCTTATGCCATAGAGAGGAGTCCCCGGATCGCCACAACTCTCTTTGTCTATTTCTGGAACGACAGATTCAGAAGAGGAAATTAATATCTGCATGAACCTAAGAAACCAAGATGAAAGCCTCCTTGTTGATAAGAATCCTGAACTAAGCTACTGTGGGTAACATCAGACACTGCACAATGATATCTTAAATAAAAATGTCTTGCAGAAGGCTGCAGAAAATGATGCCATGAACAAACAGACACATTGAAGTTACTTGATATTTTGAAACAGACGGGGGACAGAACAACAAATTTAAAATGAGAGATGAAAAAAACTGATAAGATAAAGCAAAATAACCATAAGGCAGCTCAGAGAAATGTACAGTGCAGAAAAATACAGCTCTTTAACCCAATAAAACCAAGCAAGGCTAGTTTTACTGAAAATATTTGTGACCTCCGGTGACATACAGGTTGCAAAGGGAGCAGAATAATATTTCACAAATGACTGCAGTACAAAAATATAAAATTTATTTGCAATTCCTTCTCAGGTAGGCTGAATGGCGCCCCTGTATCTTATACACAAAATCTCATAAAAATCGGCACAAAATAAATGCAAATGAATCCATGTGTTGTCAAGTGTATAGCTCAGTAAAAAAAAAAAATAAAGCTTAAAAAAACTAGCAAATGTGGCATAAAAACAGGAGTAATGTAAACTAAAAACTTCTCTTTGAATATTTTAGTTTCCTAAATGAAACAAAACAAAACCCCAAATGTTAATCCCTGTTTCAGTAGTTTGTAGTCAATCATTTTCACAGACACAGAAGGGTTAAGATGCTTCAAGGATGTAATTTGTCCAAATTCTGTCAGAACAATAGAGTTGGTGCAGTGTGGGAAAAGCACCATACAAAACAAATAAAGAGCTTAGAGCTCACAGAACACAGCATGTACAGTAAAACATGGGTGACACTTCATTGTGCTGTGGGTCTGCCTCTGGTGCTAAAGCACTGAATATATCAAAGGAATAACAAAATCTAAATATTACCTGGGCTTTTTAAAACAAAATGTTCCCAGAAAGTCAGAAAAATAGGTTTGCATTGAAGATCTTACGACTTAAGAGGACAACATTGTGAGCAACAACACTGGAGGCACAAAACAAAGAATACATAAAAAAATACTGGACTCCCTTCAGCAGCAGGAAGCTCACAGTTCTGACTTTAATCTAATTAAAAACAGAGTTTGCTTTTGAGATTGAAACTTTAGCAGCAGAGGCTTCTTAATGTCTTTGCTTTTTGCACCTTGTTGTTCAGTTACTTAGGAAATGTCATATTTTTTCACAAAAATAAAAAAAAAGTGCCATTGGTTTTGCACTAAAAAGCATTGCATTTTAATTTCCTGATCTCTGTTGGGGTCAGGTGTTATTTAGTCAATAGTCCATTATAATTAAATAGCAGGAGATGAAAGAATGCATGGAGTCGATATTGTGAGGGAACTTTTCCGAACCCTTAGAAACATAAGTGTTTTTCATTTGTATTGATGAATCTGCTCCCATTTTTTTTTTAAAGTTATCAGCTCATAAACAACGTTTTACAGCCAGCTCAATGAGAGTTGTTCCTGGAATTTTCCTGGAAAATATTTGTGCAAAATGTCCCTATGAAATGTTTACAGCCTGAAATCTTCAAGATTGTGGGTTGTTTGAAGATGATTGACCCTTACTTTGCTGAGTCGGAGCAAACTTTTGAATGATCCCACTTTTAAGTGCACTTAGCCAGAAGCAGGTTTCTATTCATAGGTCTCTGCATACCTCGTTCTCCCTGAGTTTGCAACTATTCACAACTCTTTGTGCTTTTCTTATAGTCAGTGTGACCATGAGGTTATACAGATTCCACTTTGATTCCACATTGAAGTGCCACTGTGTCACCGTAATTCTGTTTAAATTGTTGTGTGTGGGAATTCTGAAAATATACCTTCCATTTCCCCAGCGTTCCTTTGCTTTATTCCCCTGCTCTCCTCTCCTGCTTTCAGTATTATTTACACGAGTGGCCCATGGCGGGAGCAAAAGTGCACGCTTGGTGTGTTGCTGTTAGTGTGAGTGCCTCATGCGTGTCCGTGTGCTTGTGTGCGTGTTTATGATGTATTGCATTAATTTCCATCATGACATCGTCTTTATGAGAACCACAGACTCAACCAATCACGGTCTAGAGTAACACACATGCATGTAAGTGTACATATACACACAGACACACAATCACATAGTAAAAGAATAGAGAACAAATCGTTTAGGAGAGAAAACAGGCATACTGTCGAAAGATTCCTGTACTGAGTCCCTCACACAAACTGCCGCACATGCAAGAAAACACATACCCCTAAACAAAGTCAATCACAAATCCTCAGTCAGTGTCTGTCTTTGATTTATGCACATTTCCTCCTCTCTCTGTTTTTCTCAAGCACACACATACACACCCACAAACAAATAATCCTATTGTATTTGTAGCAACAAGGCCGACAGATTCACAAAGGGGATTAGGCCCCTTAAAAAATAAAATGTGTGTGATTGTGTGTGTATGTCATATGTGTGTGTGTGGCTGGAACCACAATTTCATGTTTGCGATTGCACATGAAGCCCGATCCCATTCTGTTCAGTTATTTTCCATCATGTTCACAGCGTATTGTCTATATATATATA
>JBAMHX010000019.1:14996032-15007520 GCA_037177515.1 Pseudomugil tenellus
TATATCCCCTTTCAGACCTAACGTCCATCTCAGATCTCTGCAGGTTTTTTGCTAAATGCATCAAAGGAATGTATATTTGTTCAGAAACATAACCTTGTATGCTATCAGCATTTTGAGATCTCTGATTGCCGAAAGTTTTCTCACAGCAGCTGATCGATCAGACTGATCAGCTGATATGACAGACAGAGGAGTTTCCTTCCACTGATCTATAAAGTCAAATCAAATCATTTCTGCACAATACAAACTCCAGTGAGTTATAAACCGCCTTGTTTAATTCGATGAAGTCTAGAAAGCAGTTACCTCACCTAAACGGATCTCTATGGCAACATGGGCAGGCAAGGACACACATAGACACTGCATGCATGCGCTACTTCAACAGATCAGAAATTTACGCACAGATATACATGGCTCAGGTAACGCAGGAAAGCATGTTCCTCCAGTATAATGAAATAACTTTATTACTTATACTTTACGTGTAGTACATTACTTTACTTTGTGACCCAAAACTATCATATTTTTACTGTAACAGTTCAACACTGCATAGATAAATGCAATATTTTAGGATTTTAATAAAAGTATGAATTTACAGAGGAGAAAAAGGAACTTCAACTTTAAACTTTAATGTAACCTTTAATAATATTGACACTTTTGCTTAAATCTTTAACTATGACATGTCATTAGTCAATTTCATTAAACAATCTCTAGACTATCTTGGGGATATTAAAGCTGTGAAGGCATAAATCCATTAGAAAAGTCGGAACATATAGCCTTACATACCTTTTGGAGACAAAAAACAAAAAACAAAACATCTATGTGATGTAAATGACAAAATCAAACAAAAACTAGGATCCACGTTCATTTTTTTTTTTTTTTTTGGCTTTTCTTGGGAAGTAAAATAAAATGTAAATACAGGTTTCCACAATATTACAGTAATTGAAATGAATTTCATGTCTTTTAAAGTGTCCAAACCATGACTGTGTCTGTGAGTGCACATCTGTGTGATATGTAAACCTTGCAACAGGAGTGGAGTCAAAGTGCTGCCAGGTCGGTGACCTTGGCTTCAATAATAGATGAATGTTGACACGGAAAGAAAGAGGGACATAGGCAGAGAACGGGAGTGAGAGAAAGTCAGACAGAGATAGACTGAGAGAGATGGAGAGTTAGTTCAAGGGAGAAGGAGAAAGATGCAGTGCAAATTATTTGACAGACACCAGAAGGGAAAAGGAAAGTCTGACACATAAATGTGCTGATGGGGAGAAAAGGGAAGAAAGTGTGCAACCGAGCAACAGTGCATTAGAGAACAACTAACAGAGAAAATGTTATGATTTTTGACAGAAGGGAATGAAAGGATGGTGGATAGACATATGTCTAATGAGGAAAAATGAGCCTCACAGAGACAGAGAGAAGGGAACTGAGAGAGAATGTGAGGAGTGAAATAGGTGAGTGACTTGTTGGGAGAGCTTCATTGGCTCACTGATGGAAGACCTGTCTAACACACACACACTTACAGAGAAACTCACAAACACAGGTGACTTTGCAGCAAGGCTAGTTGCTGATAATGTTTATATTTCATAGCCAAGGTCCTAGGAAGTGGCTCTAGGAACAAACACACAGTCTGTCGATCCCATTGTTTTCTCTTTCACATTTGTCAGAAAAACACACATATGTCTCACACAACCATCCACCTTTATAGTAAATCTTGTGGGTGATGGAACCAGTCAAACACATCGAGGCAAACACATTTATCTTCCACTGACTGCTGGTAGAACCTTTCATGGTATTTGAGTTCCAAAGAGAAAGCCAAATTTATTCTTTTAGGTAATTGCTTGGTTGGTTTTCTGTTATTTGATTTATTTATTTTTTTCTGGGTGACAGGTGAGGATGGGGTCAGCTGTTGATATAGGTAATTTGTTTCCAAGCAGGCAGTTTCATGATACTTCAACCATAAATATTTACAATAATTTTTTGTCTCTCTTTTTTACTGTTATTTTCTATACAAAGCAATATGAAGAGGTCATATGTTGTGCTTGGTAGGGGATTTATTAATGAAAAAAGGTAAAACTGAAATACTCGATAACATAAATAAACATAAATAACAACATTAAGCAGTACTTATACATTATGCAACATTAGTCTGCTTAGTCTAACACTCACTTAAACACATGACGGTAATTTCAGCCAAACCATGAGTAATCATAATCATATACACGATAAAACAACATGTATTGAGAAAAATAATGATGCAACAATAATTGTCCTTGCTGCAGATGCAGATCACTGCCTTTTCTACATGTGTTCTTCAAAAAATAATTTAAAATATCTGACTAACCACCAGACGGGATAGGAAGTTGTGTCTTTGCTCAAATAAAACTGTGCTCTTCAAAATAAACCTCACATGTCGTTACACAGACTAATGATTACCAATTACCACAGTCCTTTAAATTTTGGTACATACAAAAAATGTCTTCCAAACAAAATCTGCCTTTGTGTCTGTATCTGGACAGAGCACTAGACTGCATCAGGTTAATCTTTTTTCAACGCTCTGAGACTTGCATGCCTACACCAGTGGAGAACTCAGTCATCTAAGCATCTACACTGTACCACACACTGTAAACAAAAAATGGTTGTAGCCACAGTTTAATCACCTTCAGTTTGTGGACCACTGCTCTGAAGCTTTGAGTGACACGATTCGTGTTCACTGCGTAGCAGCCTCAGCAGTCTCTTGTCAATCAAAGCAGCCACAGACTGTTGCAAAAAGTCTTCTTGCAATTTTAAAAGGAATGTTCCAGAAAAAAAAAAAAAAAATCAACACAGAGTTGTTTCCAGCTGTGCAGAGAAAAAGGATGTTTGAAATGTATATAAGGGCGCTTTTAAGATGTATAACGAGTATTTCACCTTCATTCATTATCTTGTTGTGACCTTGCATGCTTTGCAGAGGTTTGCTCCAACATTCAAAGTAAGTGGAATCCTGTTTTTTTTCTCTGAGTTCCCGAGTGCTTCAGCTTGCTATGCATGTGTTTTACACTTTCTTTTCCAATCACTACAACACTCTCAGAAGGATGTTAGGGTAGGCTGACACTTGCAGGCCTTTTGGCAATGATTTTTTCGTGGCAAGTCACTGCATTGTGGGGCACGAACCGGGTGGCTCCCGCACTGTTCATGTGTAGTTCACGCATAGTTCACCACGACTTCACCGATAGTTCACGAATGCGTGCCCATCAGTGTCCGCATTTACACGAAGTGGTATGATGAGTTCACGTATAGGTTGCGCATAGTTTACACACTTTCCACATTGGCACGAAGAGATTGCACAAATCGGATGGTGTTGTTCTGACTTGGGCATCTCATATAAAAGGGGGGCTTTCCCAACACCAGGTCAGTGGAAGAGAGAACATGCTAAATGCCAGAGACACAGTCATTGCAGAGAAGAGAAGATGACTATATCTGGCGTGCACTGGCGATGACTTCACAACGTGTTCACGTACAGTTGGCGCATAGTTCACGACCCCATTGTCAGCTGGGATTGGCTCCGGCCCCCCCACAACCACACAATAAGCGGTAGAAAATGGATGGATGAATGTGCATGCTTCTGTAAAATAATAGACATGTATGCGTACAAACTAAAATTTAATTTGACTTATCATTTCAAGCATGCATGTAAAAAAAAATCAATTTTTAACTCATACTGAACCTATGTTTTGGAAATTCTGATAGAAAATATTATTTGACTAGCAACTGAATGGCTACTGACGGTTTTCTACTTTCGATGACATGTGTTGGATAAATACATTGTGATGTGGATATATTTAGTTCATCAAAGAAATTCAAACATTCATAAGAAAAGAATAGTGGAGACTATTAACAGGCATTCATACATGGAGGCTATGGTTTAGTCCATAATAGTTTTTGCTAATCTCTATGGGACAAAATGCACAGCAACATTTTCTGAGGACATGGGGAAATATTGCTCAGCTTTAAACCCGATATAACTGATGATTCCAAGTTGATGCAGCTGCTTGGATGTTAGAGAACAAACCCTTTGTCTATCCAGCTGAGAAAACGGTGTATTATTTACACCCTTCAATAATGGATTTGAATGATTTGGGGTTCTTTTAATCACTATGCTGTCAGTCTATCATTTGAACACTGAAGCTCAAAAACTATAAAAAGGCAAAACAGTGTGTCACTGTCACAGCATTTTTTAAACTCACTGCATTTCCAGACGCAGTAGTGTGACCTCATTATGACAATAAATCCACAGATGATGGCACCTAAATGAGGCACACAAGTTCATTTCTGCAGCAAAGCTCCCCACTATGTCTCATAGACTGTGATCAAATGAAGACTACATCTATCAAACAGGAAACTTGGAAAAGGTCAATATTTTTAGTATGCTAGTAGCTGAATTGTCAGCAGAGAAAAATACCTTGTTCTTAACAGATATTACGATAAAGGTCAGGCGTTGCTTGGCAAGCATTCATTTCGAGAGAAAAATAATCCAAAAATACACATATCCCACGCCAGATCAAAAGGAAACACTTCTTCATTCAATGCATTTTTGTGGTGAAAAATCAAGCTGAGAAAATGTTCATCCTTGTTGTGGCGCAAATACAAAGTTCAAATTCATTATAAGCAGCTGTAACAACAAAAACCACCAAGACAGACGTATCAGAGGAGTCTAATCTGATGAGCACCGCAGAATTCCTCACACATCACACTCATCCTCACACAGATCTGATATGAAGATTTTCTGCTTCCACATCTGAAGATAGATCTAATAATAAAGATACACCTAGCATTATTTAACCTCTAAAAAACACAGAAATATGGAAGAAGTTCTCTCTGGTTTAAAAATATACACCAAGAAAAAGAACCACACAAAGAACCAAATGGCATTTGCTTACCTTTATAGTTGACCTTAAATCCTATAGATCCAACACTCTCATCCGACTGCAGGTGCAGCCACATCTGGTGAGTCATGCTGACAATCAGGTCAGGCACAAAACTACCTGATAAGCTGGGACACAAAATACATAACTGTTAAATCACTCATCATAATTACCGCTGTGAAAAGTAACATGTTCATCAATACAATTGCAGCTCTAATCAGCTTCTCAAGGGCTTGTCTGAGTATGGACAAATTGCTGGAACACACTACATTGGAGTTGTAGGCTTTGTGTGAATCAGCCACAGAAAAGCACATCCACAACACCCAGCATCACATTTACAGTTCCATACAACATTTAGACCTGACAATCATCATATTTGCAAATGTTCAGCCTCCAGTATCCTTTGAAGTAGTTCAGAGTATCTTCCAGTTAAACATAGCTAATCTTTATATGCATGACACGTCCTGTTTTATTATCTTAGTAGTCGTGTAAAGGATTTTAAATGCCAGATGTGCACGTTAAAACCAGAATGAACTTTGACAAGAATGGAAAAAATAGCTTTTTTGCTGATAATGTTACCATGAAACACATGAAATGTGTTGTGAATAGTTTGATGGGCCGGCAGTAACACTACTGCTTGTGGGGCCAGCTGGTCAATCTGGATGTGCATGGTGTGTTATAGGCTACAATCTGTTACATGTCACTAATAAATAGCTGCCTCTGGAGAACTACAAGATTCCTAAAATGTTAAAGAACTACAACTGGTCAAGCTTTATTGTTATTGGTTAATTATTTATGCAGTATATAAATGCCTATTTCTAGCTTACAATATTTCAGTATAGTCAAATATGTGTATGACTTTATTTATCTGAATAAATATGCTGCAGTTCTTATCAGGATAACAGAATACTTACACTTGTAGTATAGTTGTAGGATCTCCGACCTCCCCTCCATCTCCGATGGTTAGGGTGTCGTATGCTATTTCCAGGTCAAACTCCTCAAAGTTAATCTGGATTACCTAAAGTTGACACACAAACATACACAAAATAAATACACATTTCCATCAGTTAAAAACACAACTTTTATTTAGTATTCTAAGAATACAATTAAATAAAAATAAAATGAAATAAACTTTAGTGTAGAATTTTTTAAATGTCTTTGGCCAATGTATTTAAGGAAATGTGACTTTAAAAGTTGTTACCGATCAAATTTAAATGACATTTGGCTTCAAGTCTTTCCAACTAAATGTCTATCCCCTGTGAAAGACCAGAACATACAGCACAACACTTTACTCAACTTCAGCATGCAGCGATAGATGTGCTTCATTTGAGAAGGATTTCAAATATCACAACTACGCAACCAAGCACCGCCTCCAAAATTACTGTCATTTTTTTTAAGCACATATCCCTCAGTTAAGGTGTTCTTTCTTCCTAAATCCAACAATGCTGTGATTCATATCTATCCATCCATCTATTAGGTGTACCGCTTATTGCAGTGAAGGGTCTTGGTTAGCTGGAGCCTATCCCAGCATCACTGGGCAAGAGGTGGAGTACACCTTTAGCAGGTTGCCAATCACAGGGCAACACAGAGAGAACACTAGCCTCACACACATTCACTGTGGTTTAAAAGCTCCTTTATCTTTCCATTTACCTAACAATATTTGTATATATTACAAAGAATGCTTGCATTAAAATCTTCATTAAAAAGGCATTTGTGATTAATTTAGATATATTTAAAAAAAATAAAATCATTTTAAACAGATTAAAAATCTGCAGTTTTGGCAAATATGTATAAAATGGAGAAATAATGTTAAAAAAATCTTTAATCCTTTCATCCATGCATTAATAAAAAGCAATGCCATACATTTCCCAACTACATTATTTTACCTCTAGAGATACATGCAATTATACTGTTTTTGGATATTAATGGTAGTTGACATGGTTTCTGTTTTATTTATTTAAATGTATTCTATGAAATATTTATATGAAATCTTAATCATATTATTATCATATTATCTAAATATTTGATAAACATATAGCTGTATCATATTCTTTTCCTATTTATCACTAAGGAAATCTTGGATAATTACAATGTATGCATTTATGTTCAGTTATATAATATATTTAATTTCTCTTCAGTGAGTGGCAGTGTATTGGATGACTTACTATTACTATTTATAAATGCATTCTCATTCATGACATAACATAAAGCTTGTGAAATAGGTGTCCACTGTGACCTCTATGCATGAAACGGTCAATATAGTTCCTATATGAACTAAAACATTTTCCGTTAGAGGGTTTTATGGTAAGACATAGGTAATCAGTGATGACTTATTAAATTTCATGATGCCCCACACAGTATGGTGACTTCATTCAGCGATTCGAGATGGAGGCAGAAAAGATCCCGCACACCTACAGTATGCTCTGCAATCGAAGTGGTGCGGAACAGCACATAGCACAACGCTCTGATCAGGAATTATTGAACCACTTTTTTTGTTTAATCTAAGACCAGAGAGAGACACATTTGGCAGAGGAGAAGAGAGAATAGAAGGAGGCTTGATGGAGATAAGGAGGAAGATGGAGGCAGATGGAAGTAGAGAGAACAGAGCAAAAAAGGAATCCAGGGTAATAATGAGAACATCTTTGATGCTAGGAGTGTTGGAATATTTCAGATTTGAATTTTGACTCAACTCTCAGGAGAATATTAAAACCTAGATCTGCCTCCTCCCTCCTCATACTCCCCTCATGAGGAACTTTCAGATTTCCAGATGCAATATTCTGCAGTTGGACTTCAAACACATCCAAAAACTTCCCCCAGGTTAACACTGACCACGTTCACATGAATCTTACCATTACAATTCTTAAAACTTTCTACTTGAATATATGTTAACCTCTTTCAACTTCTACATTTGCAGCCTCCTCACTTGGGAACATGATGCTACTACTGGGATTGTTTGGAACAACAGCTTATACTTGAGGTAATGTAAACAACTAAATAGGTAAATACAAGGGAATGAGGAAGCAAGAACATTTTTGTTCATGAGTTTAACTTTTTAATCCACCTTACTCAGGGTGTCTGTCTGTTTTTGATTTGATCACAGCAGCAGAGGCAGACTTAAATTTAGTGTGGATTTGCATCTGCATGAGAAACTATTGATGATGTGGCCAAACTGCAGCACAAATGCCAAAATCACTTCACTTGACTGGAGACAAGTTAAGCAAGAGGCCTTCAAAGACAAAGCAGTGATCTTCCTGCCAACTTACAGTGCTGACTCTGTCTAATCAGCATGGGAGACTGCAGATCTGATTGACACATTACCTAAAAACCTGCTAAACTCTTTGTAAAAGGCACACAAACAGAAAAAATGTACTCAGCCACACAGAGAAACCCAGCTTTATGAAAAACAATGCTATTTCTGTGATTACATAGAAACCAAACTCAGACATGTGCCAAAATATTTGCAGAATTTAAGCAAATCTCACTTTAAATACTACAATTTTCTTGATCTGGTTTATTAAAAGGGAGATTTAAAAAACCTGAATTTGCAAAACTAATCCTTACAAATGTCATTGACCTTTATTTTTCACTTGTTAGACAAACTTACATGGTTCTTGTTGTTGTAGGAAATAAAAATATGAGCCAAGAACAATAAATAATTTACTTCTGCTCATATTTAATGTGTATTTAATTGCACAAATGTGTTTATCATTTTATACTAGAGCATTAGTTAGAGATGCTGCCCTGCATCACAGTAAAAGGACTTGCAAAAAATTTCACTGAAACAGCTTAAGGCCTTGTCAAACTGCAAGTGTCTGAATGTTTTATGTGCTACTGTATGAAATAAAGCCCTCTGGACTTTTACATTCTTTTTGTCAGTGTGTTTCTAAGAATATATATTTTTGCAGCAACTCCAGCTTTATTGAAGAATTTCACACATTGGTCCACGAACAGAGCTCATATCCAGTAGGAACTGTGGAAAGAAGTTAGGTTCCTGAAGTGGAGACACAATTCATAAGTATGGCAGAAAAGACAAAAATGTGTATTTTCTAAACAGTAATAATTGTTACTTAACTTGCATTTCAACGTAGAAATTATATAAGAACTAATGGCAAAGATGGTTTGTAGCAAAAATGTGACAATGAGATGAATTTATGGTACCAAGGGTACCAACATCGGAGATCTTGGAATTTCAGAGAGAATTGTTCCACTGATGCTGCAATTGTCTTCCTGGAGGGAGGAGGCATGAGATATCTTATGTTTCTGTACAGGTGTGATGGATGGTATGGAGTTTATAGTTGGATTGCAGTGGTTTCCTCATGGTGTGTTTATGTCCCCTCCTTGTGTTCTGTTTGCTTTCCCTTTTCTGTTGTCTTTGTGTCCTTTTTCTGTACAGTTGGGTCTACCAATACATTTAAAGCAGCCAGACATCATTCTGTCTGCTTTAAAGATGGACAAGACAAGTTTAAAAAAGCACTTTAATGTCTGATCATATTTACTGATCATGTGAATATGAATGAAATATTTTTTAATCATGATATCAATGGGAATTGTAACTAATTGCAACACATTTATTGCAATAAAAGAAAGAAACCTTTTTCATTTCTTGTTTTCAAGCACACAAAGTGTGTTATAGTCCTCTCCCTCAAAATTCAAGAAGTCATTATTTACATGTAGATTTGACCAGTTACCCTTCAGAAGGACGTTTATATCTTAGACTCTATGTGCAAATTTTCTGCTCTCCGGTTTGGGCTCTTTTTCTTACACTCATGATTTTTCTGTGCACTTGCAAAACTCCTGTTTGCTCTTGAACTGTAAGATCTCAATCAGTGCCAGATATCATACCACTGTCACCACTTCACTTCTCAGCATCTCCAGATTCCAGACTGGAGAGAGTATATTTGCACACAAGCAGGGGTGCTTATTAGTGTTCAGGCAAAGTTTGGAGGAAGAGCAGCATAAATACATAAGAAACCAAGGAAACTTGCTGTGGATTAAAAAAAAAGACAAGACTCTTAACTAGACATCAACATCCTCCAACACTGTAGATTTAGTAGGTTGCAGGTAACCGAAATAACCTATCCTTCCATCTTGACAACCCAACATGCCTGTCTGTATGTGCATTGAAAAGACACAGAGAGGGACCTGTGCGTTCTGATAGATGCCCTATGTCTTTGTATGCAGGAGCACCATGATGCAGCATCAGCACTGTTCACACAGCATTAAACACAGCCAGGAATTCGCTACTGTACACTGAACCCATGTGTGCCTGAAAAGATGTATGTCTCTGAATATTGCACTGAACTTAACTTAGAAGGGAGTCTTATAACTGGGATTGTGTGGTTCAGGGTTTATGCGTGTCTTTTTCATCCTGTGTGATCATTGCTGGGGAATTTACCACTCAAGATCTTTTTCCACTTTTTTAATTGGTGTTCATACAAACATCCGTCTCTCCTGCTTTAAATCTCCTCTGTCCCTCCATGTCTTTCTCTTTCTCTATTTCTAATTGGCTGCTGTCTGCGTACTTTTCATCCATCAATGGCCTTTAGTCAATGAGGTGGCAGCATTGGATTTGTGCTTGATAAAGTATTTCCTTTGGTTGTCGTGTAGACAATGAAGTGAGGAAAGCTCCTCCCTGCTCATATCAGTGTAAGATATAACGCACCTTGACCAAATAGTTACCATAGAAATATCTGAAACTCGTGCTGAGCATAACAGCCGGTAAAGTAATGCAGGCACTGAGGAATCACTGCTCATGCATAACTGTATTAGAGCAAACTCTCTGCCACCCGTTTACACCATATCTGCTTCAGCCAATACTATATAAATTGTGTCACTGTGAGGAGAGTTAGAGTTTAGCTGATGAAGACTGATGGTTAAGCTCACTGCTGTTAATGTTTTATTTCTTACTTCTGTTTCATTGATCTACCAGGCCCCTCTTTTTCAGATGATAACTCAGCAGGAAGCACTACGAAAGGATATGTATACCTGATGCTGTTGCTATGCAACTATAGGATGCATTTGACACAAAACTGCTTGTTTTAACCTGATCCCCTAGAAAGTGCTCAACCTGTCAAGAACACGTAGAGATAACACCATTTTAGGAGCATAAGGTAAAGAAAGCGAGTATTGCTTGTGTGTGTGTGTGTGTGTGTGTGTGTGTGTGTTAGGAAATGCATTCACCGTGTCTCATTCCTTTAGGTCTACAAGATATTTAAACGCTGCCAAGAAGTAAAGAGGAAGCACTTCCTTTGTGTTTACCATAGCAATCCGATCTCTAACAAACAAAGTAATAACAAGTAATATATTTCCTTTTGTGCTCAACTCCATACCTGCACAACTTATCTTTGCAGATGGAGCAGAAGTATAACCATGGCAACCTAGAATAAGGCAATTACAAGTATTTTATGGACTTATTACAGGAAACTGACACTCAAGACACTGGCAGTAACTTTTTAATTGTTCTTCTTAATGATTTTAATTAAATGTATTATATTATTATGATTCTTGCTCTGTTTTTATTTATTTTTTTTATTTCTGTTTCAACATCTGTAATGCTTTTAATGTTTTTATGTAAAGCACTTTGAACTGTTGTGTACATG
>JBAMHX010000019.1:15039063-15050689 GCA_037177515.1 Pseudomugil tenellus
GAATGTGTACTATGTAGTGTAAAGCGCTTTGAGTGGTCAACATGACTGGAAAAGCGCTATATAAGTACAAGGCCATTTACCATTTACCATATGCTACGTCTGTGGCGTTTATTTTACATCTGGTAAGTGCAAATTCAGTTATTTTCTATACATAATATATGAACTTAATAATAACATTAGGGCTGCAAAGAACCCAAGACCTCTTAATTAAAACGAGTCAGACCGGCCATATTTAGGCTAACTTTTAGCTAACAGTTAACGGTTAAATTCAGAGCACCATAAACAATGGACACAAATGTCTTTTAACCTTGCTTCCTTTTTGCTTCTTGAGGTGTTTTTAAAAAGTCTGGCTGTGCATCTTAGATAGACTCTGTTCGGGGTATTCCACTTTTGGCCCTGCTAATGGATCGTACAACCATATACCATATATTTCCTCATCTAAGTGACACAGTTTTCTTGTTATAATGTGATATTTTTAACCGTAACATCGCTTCTCTGGGAACTTTTGATTCTGGTCCGGAGGGAACAGTGAGAAGATGAAGAGGGGTGCTTTTTAATAAGTCGAAATTCATCGGAGGAATGCATTTCCACACAGGAAAAAAGATAACTCATTATATTAAAGAAACTGGTCCAGTATTTTTTAATGGATGTGATGGCTAAACGCTTCCGTAACGTCCTTATATCGTGTGATTTCATTTGCTGGTACATGATATTAATATGAAAAACTCACATGGAATATGTAAATCCATATTTAGGGAATTTAAACTAACCAGCCAAACACATAACTGAATGAGACTTAAGCGTTGTTTACCCCTAGACAAAGATGACGCCTTTGGTTGCCATGGCAAATACGTCATCGTGATCTGAATGACCACACAAAAACACAAATTTTAGTAAAAATGTGATTTGAGTGTTAATACCTTCAGTCTGAACACAGCCATAGACTATAGTCAGAATATAGTAAATTATTATTTATTTTCTGGGATGCACCTCCATTTCGATTCAGCATCATTATTCATTGTTTTCAAGCTTCCATGTTCACAATAATTTTTATTTAATAGGCAACTTAACATTTTTCCATTTTGTTTGAAACGTAGGTTTTTTGGGGTTTTTTTTAGAAAAAGATAGTGGATTGCAATGTACAATGATCCGTCTGAAAAACAGCTTTTTAAACTAAAGTTGTGATATACTATACTATCTCCAGTTAAATAATTACCACCACATTGATTCCTGACTTTATTAGTACCCACTGGCTTCATAGTGAATTGAAAAGTGATAATGTGCTGGTTTAATCCTTTTTTAGAAAATAATTTTTGCATTTTTCTCTCTACATTTAATATTTAGGTGATTATCTTTAGATTTCACTTCGTGATCAAGTTTAGCAGCGTATGAGTTACTCCACCAAAGTAGGCTCTATGTCACAAAGGCTGTTGAAATTATTTAGCAAAACACTGATCATGTTTTAGAAACATACTGTAGGATGAAATTTTATCCTGGAATCAACCATGCAGACCACAAGTATGAAAGTGGAATATTTTAGTAAGCCACCAGACTATTCTTGGAAATTTAACTTCTCCAAATTATTAATTCTGGCTACAAAAAATGATTAAATTCACTTGCAGTTGCTCCCTTTGTGGGAAACTACATCAACTCTAATTTCATCTGAACCTATAAAAGTAATAGTACCATCCTACGGTGTCTTAAAACACACTTAGAAGAAAGCATGTAATGGCTTTTTATATTACGCTAATATTAATCTTTAAATCCTTTTTTTCCCTTTTTTGTCCTGAGGTAAAAAGCATTTACACCCACTCAGAGATGTTGACACAGCTACATAAATACTAAGCTTTCATTAAATATGTTAATGGACATTTACTGGCTGAACAGCTACTGTAGCTGTGACAGTTGGCTGCAGTATGGCTTACAGTAGTATGTGATTCTGACACATTTAATGCTGAAAACAAGTTTCTCTTTTAAACTGTTAAGGAACAGATATTAGATGTGAACATTTACAGCCACACTGCCTTTCAAATATTGAAATGGCTGCCAGATATGTTGTGAATAAATGTGATTCAAATAAGAGGGATATAACCCCTTCACAAAAACAAGCTGTCCTTAGGGGAAGATATTTGAATTAAAAACCTTAATTCCTTTAATTTAGGTCTATCTCCATAAAGCCTTGTTAAACCCTGCCAGTGTGAATTATTTTGAAGCATCAATTTAACATTTAAATGGACAATTAATTTTTTAGATTTGCTATGTAGAGAAGCTGTTGCTTTGTATTTACAAAATACACTAATTCATAAGTCAAGATCAATGAATATATCCTAAAACACAGGCACACAAGTGTATGCAACACACCTATAGGACCTTCAAAATGTTTCCCTGAAAATGGATAACAGCAGTGTTATCTGACAGCAGGGTACTGAGACCCCCCCCCCACCCCCCCCCCAACCCACCCTTTTTTTTTCCTTAATATTTAGCCATACCATGTTGCCAAATGACTTCAAACCCCCCAGAGCTCTCTGGATATCAGTCTCTTTTTTTTTCTCTTTCCCCCCATTTCTTCTAATACTCCTTTGTAATATGATTTTTTTATGCGGCCTTGCCAACCCACTATCCCCTTCTCTCCAAACTTATATAAATCACTATGAGATTATTGTTAATTCAAAAGTTCATAATTTGGACAGTGGCATCAGAAGGAGAATTTCATGAATAGAAAAACTGCACTCAAACACATGCATGCACAAAATGTGCAAAGAAGGAAAACAGTCTGGCAGCACCTTAAGCCAAATGTGTCTCTCTGTGGTCTCATAGCAGTGTCTTATAAAGTCAACTAACCCTGCCAAAGCAGATTTGTTCATTTAGAGAGAAATTTGGAACTGCTTTTTGTGTGTTTGCCATGGAATTTTACTAGCCCTGCAC
The DNA here is from genome assembly GCA_037177515.1 of Pseudomugil tenellus. NCBI lineage: Eukaryota > Metazoa > Chordata > Actinopteri > Atheriniformes > Pseudomugilidae > Pseudomugil > Pseudomugil tenellus. The sequence goes on from JBAMHX010000019.1 coordinate 15,041,989, forward strand.
CACGACTCTGCCATCGAAAGAAGATATGATTTTCATTTAAACATGAGGTTTTAAAAAAATTACACTTATTCAATCTAAATGGACAAGGAAATTATGTTTTTAATAATTTAGAATGGTAAACACTGATTAACTGAATATGGTAATCTCCAATGACAACCTAATAATTATTTAGTGCTGTTTATTTTTATCTGGCTAAGAGAATCTATCGTAATTTTTCAATCAAGTAACCTTTTATACCACCCACCCTGCCCTTCTGCTATAATGCAAGTACCAACTTAGTAATCGAGATGACTGACAGCTGACAGGAAGTAGATAATCAATCATAGGCTTCTTAATAGCTTCTCTAATTGATCAACTAACTTATCAAGTGACATATATCATCAACATGTTGATTAACCTTTTAAACTAATTAGGATCAATTAAAGCAATTAAGTACAAATCTCAAGTGGAGGAAGTCAAGTTGACGGTCAATCAATCAAGCATGTCTGAGGAAGTGTATGGAAAAATCATGGAGAGCTTCAGGTGGAGAAGGAAGAAAGAGGGGTGTTTTTTTTCTAAAAAGTTTTTTTTCTATAAAGACTGTACATTTTATATATATATATATATATATATATATATATATATATATATATATACACACGCAAATAGATAAATATATAGATCAACATGTCATTGGTTTTATGTATATTTTGTTATTTAAAAACAAAACAAAGTACATATGAAATAAAAAAAAGTTTTTAAAAAATAGCTACTTTATAAAAATTTACACATAGAAAGAAACATTAACAATATTTCTTTCAGTTTTTAAGTGGCTCTTAAATTCATTATCATTCCTTTTATTTTTACTGTGTACTGTCACCTTTATTTAACATCTGAAACCTGAAATTTCCGTGCTGGACTTAAATCCATCATATCACACTGATTCTACGCAGTCACACAGATGTCCTCCCAATGGTCTATTTGAAACTCAGGCAACAAACAGTGAGGTGTCATCTGGACTCATTTGCAACTTAATAAGTCAGTCATACCCATAGACTGGAAAATCACACAGTTAATTTTAAATTTCCACTGAAGTAATTAAATTTCCAGTACTTTTAATTTAACAGTCTTGCAAATGTCCAATTTGACTAGTGTAGATAAGAACTCAAAAAAATATTTTACTCTTTTTTTTCTAAATAGAATTTATTGATATTCTGATTGAGTTGTTAATAGTTTCAGGATCAGTTTATGTATGTAAAAAACTCGTATCTGGAGTACATAATCAGTTTTTGTTGGTTGGTCACATGGCTGTAAATGGTAGAACATGTCACCTCATTCCAAACATACTATATTTATAGATAATCTGGGTTATAAACATTTGGATAATATGGATGCAACATGTGTTTTGCTTTTATAGTTGTTGTACTTGAAGGCGATAAAACCTTTCATATAATGTTCCATCCATCATTTACTTTGGATCTTCCTGTGTTCTGCCTCCTTCGGCAAAGAGTTGTGATGTCTGCCGTACATCAGCGACATAAAAGTCCAAATTGAGGTCACTTTAAAAAAGAAACAATTTAGTGCCACATATAACAGAGGTCTGAGACAGATTTGGAAAAAAAATATTTGTACTATTTAGATAGTCAAAAAAATCCAATAGGGGCCACATGAGAGCAAAATCATCTGATCTGAGCCATCTTTGCTGGCAATGTGAGCACAGCCGGAGTCACACTGAATAAAATGTTTATATTACGGCCCTATAACAGCATTTCTGGGGAGCATTGACTCATGTCAGTCTAAGCACTTGCTCACATCTACTTTAAAAGCACAATTTTGAGACGCTAAATTCTAATGTCAATGATTATTATGCAGTGAGAATATGATTTTTCTATCTGGGGAAATCAACATCACCCCAAAGACATTCAGAATTTGTCAAAGGCTGCCAAAAAAAAACAAAAAAAAACTGGAAATTGTTAAAACTGTTAAACTGTTAAAAAAATGTTTATTTGTGTTCATCAGTGTCTCTAAAATATCCTATTGTGCATGAAAAGATACTGTCCAAAATATAAGGAGAAATGCTTGGGTTATTTGTCTGTATCTTTTGCAGTAACATTTTGCAGGGTGTTGCTCATTTGTGTTTTTGTTTTATAGATTATTTCAATCTCTCTTAAATGTGAACTCTGATAACCTCCAGCAAACTTTTATGTGCTCAACAAAAAGTAAAACACAGGTCCAGGCTAACTCATAACCTGTGGGTCAAGTGAGCTGACCCTGACAACAGGCAGGCTCAGTAAGTTCAATAGAAAATATTGCAGCTAAATTATAAATAACTCCCACAAACCTTGAGTACAGTCAGAAAGGTGATGATTATGATCCCACCTTCCACCAACTCAAACTGTCCTCTGTCGATCTGACATAAAACATTCGGTGATGGATCATTTTAATCACACATTTTTTGACAGCAATAGATGCCTCCAGCCAAAATAATACCAAAATCCAAGTGTCTCTTGAAACTGAATGGACATATGAGGCGTTATGAGACTAAAACCGAATGCTCAAGAGTTAGAAAAACAAGTCAAGTGCAAATAAAAACACTGTCTGTTCCCGCTTGTCTGAGCAGCACAAACTCAGCTCTCATTATCGCTGTAAGGGGGCATGGATGCTGCCAAATGAATTTCCAACCGTTTTCCACCAGTTATGGTTTGTATCAAAGAAACATAACTGTGCGCTTATGAGCAATTACCAAGGAGAAAAAGAAAGCCTAACCACATAGACAGCAGAGAGAAAGAGAGAGAGAACGAGTGAGAAAGGCAGAAAGATGGAGGAAGTGGGGGGGGGATAGTGAAGAAACAAGACAATTGGGGTCAACAGACATAATTAAAGAGAGTTTGAGAGAGGGCTGACTGTCAGAGAGAAAAATACATGGCTAAATATAAAAAACAGAGGAACAGGTGAAACGAAGCAAGAAAAAAACTAAAAAAAAGTACTAAAAAATGTATAAGTAATTGATACACAATGTTGTTTCTCATACATGTTTGCTCTGTTTTGTCAATATTTAAGGATCTCTGCACAGGTACTTTCATCTTACCTTGATAATGCGCACTGAAACCTCGGTAACGATGGTTGTTATCAGTCACAAAATGCAGTCGGAGCCAGTTCTTGTTGCTAACGATAGGAGAGGGGACATTACTGCCCGACAACCTGAGAGAAAAAGAAAAAAGAAAGAACGTGTTTATAAAACAGAACAAACACACCCACAACTCCTTGTACACATAAAAAAATCTCTGTGTTGCCAAAATTTTAACTAACCTAAAAGTAAATGAGTAAGAATGAGTATTAATTTATTTCCTAAATACAAAACATGCACCATTAAAAACACACATCCATTGCAGCACGTTCAAGAATACGTATATATAACATAGATAAATGTAATCTTTCTGAAAAAAAGAACAAACTAAAAGCTTGTGGAATAAGGTGGTCATGTAGTTACTTTTCTTTGTTGTAGTGAAAGTACAAAAGAGCGCTTAATTCTGTTTTTTTTTCCCCTATTGTTACTTTTATATTTCAGCTGCGTATTTAACAGTATGTAATATATAAAAAACGGAGTCTTTGTATGTGCAGTAGGGGTCTTGAATGAATTGAGCACAAAGTCTATTGTACCTGTAATAGAACAGACTGAATTAGGTTTCCTGTCAATTCTTCACAAGCCAATTCATTCAGTCTGTCTTAGAAGCTCCACTGGAGTTATTTGAGATTATACTGCCTTCTCAGAGGAAGCTGGTTTGCTCTTAACAAAATAGGAAATGCAATTTTTTTCAATATTTGTTCTATGCTAGATGTCCCCAGGTGGTGTTGGGATAACTCAGAAAGTTTTATCTCAAACTCAGTTTCTGAATTTGTTGTTAAGAAAGCTATACCAAAGTCCCAATTTGCAGTACTTTCATTAAGAGGTTAGGATGACATGTCTTGTTTGTTAAGGTGAAAAAGTGCTTTGTGGATAAAGAGTTGGAGGTTTATATTGTTTGTATTAGAAAAAAAAGACAAAAAAAAAAACAAAAACTGCTTTCTGGTTAATAGCTGGAAATTAAAATATTTCTATTACGTGACAACAAATATAATGATTAAAATACAGTTCCATTGGCAGAAAACCTCTACACATCAGTTAATGTTAAGCCGGTGCTTTTTTTCTCTTTAGCCTATACATTTTCTTAGATGCACTTTTAGCTGTGTCACCATGGTTGTTATATTTCAGGCAAAAACACCCTCTTCACGTATTAGTTATGCTGTCCTCCCCACACTCACTCAGCACCTTCTATAAACTGCTTCTGTCTGTTAATATCAATTCATGCAGACTCATAACTGAATTCTCATCCACAAACGTCGTAGTGCTACTGCAAATAGCAGTTTTCAACACCTGTACCCTCTAATGACAGGGGTGATGCCAGGTGGGTGTTTTGGGTCTTGTGTGTTTGTGAAAAGATAGAGGATCATCTTGTGTCACTAATCGGTAGGGCGTGTTGATGTCTGTGATTAGTCACAAACATAAGGTTAGTAACACGTCAAATACCTGATTTAAATGCCAGCATAACATTAGAGTAGCACACCTGTGGATGCAAGTAAATAAATAAAAAAGGGAAAAACAATATCCAAAAGGCACCAATACCACACAATACTTCCTTTTTCTTTAATTTTTTTTAAAAGTACACCCTTTACGACACATCAATAACGACGTGACAGCATAATATTTGGAAAATTGTTGATTTGTTAAGACTGGATAGATAATAATTGCTCTGGAAAATCAATTAATTTTCATAGCTGCACTTAAACAAACTGTTGTTGCACTGAGAAAAAAATACGTAATTTCACAATATCAACATGTATTTGTCATAAATAAATCAGAAGTAATTGTGTATCTTAACTCAAAAAGTTAACTCCTCTGGTAAATCCACTTTTAGTAGTAGTTCTTTAGCAGACCACACACACACAGTCAATACCTGAATATAGTGGTGAGGTGAAAAACTAAGTGTAGTAAATTATTGTATTTATATTTCTTTTCTGGTAAAGCAGCTGTAAAAGATTATGATATATACCAGGGGTGGCCAACTCCAGTCCTAGAGAACTGCAGTCCTGGAAGTGTTGGAAGTTTCCCTGCTGCAAAACACCTGACATACATCACAATTAATCAGACTTGTGCAGGGCTTGACATGAAACACTGCACAACTCTGCTAATTGCCCATTGATCTGAATCAGGTGTGTTGCAGCAGGGAAATTCCCAGTACTTGCAGGGCTGGAGGTGTTGAGGACAAGTATTTTGAGGGACACATAGCCATAAAATAATAATGAATGAAAAATAATTAATGAAGAATAAAAAAAAATGAAAACAACACAAGCAAAAAATAAAACAACAGGGGACAGCACAGATAAGTGCCAGTCGGACTGCTGGAAGTCTAGTTGGCCACAGGTGTTGGCATGTAGTGCTACAGGCAGTGATTTTTTTTTTTTTTTCATTTCCCACACATATATTTACAGGGCACCATAGTTCCCACATATCTGGGTAAAAACAATTGGCTTTAACTGACAGCAAAGAAAAGCAGTCCTGCAAAAGATTTTGTACCCTTTCACATCATTGACAGAATCCAGGGTTTTGTAAATCTAAATTCCCAGAATCAACTTAGATGTGTTAATGTCACAATATAACTTCTGTGTGTTTTTTCACACTGTGGTTTGAATACGACATCTGTCCTCCATCCTGTTTCTTCTCTTAATTCTGTCCAGCAAGAAAAGTTGGTCTTGTGTTCACTATTTTGCTTTTTCTAACTTCCTATAATAAAATCCTTGTGCTTTTCTCTTTCTATGGTGAAAAACTAAAACAACCATTGTGCTGATATTTGTTATGACAATCGTTGATATTTGTGCAGCTATTCGTTTCTGGTAGATTGATGTACAGCAAACCACAGCAATGTGTGGCACCCCATATGGGGGGGGGGGGATGGGGCTATGAATCAAATTTCCTTGGTTTTGTGGCAACCCCAAGCAATGGCGGCTCCATTTTTGTAATTAATAAATATCAAGTGTACCTTCAAACTAAGTAAAAAATGTTTTTAAGATTATGTGTCATAAAGAATGTAAGTTTTTTTTATAGGAAACCTTACAAAAAAGAGGTCTGACCATATGATTTAAATACATTTGCTCTTGAACACTTCATTTTTAGACTTTATATGAAACCTGGGTTGGGATTGCTGTTCTATATGGTAAATAGTGGTAAAATTGCACAAATAGGCTTTCTTTTTACCATTATAATTGTACTTTTCTTTGACTCAAATCTACTTCTTTCTTCATGTATTTCAGTTCTTCACTGGCAAAGAATAACATGGACAAAACATCTCATTTCAGTACTATCAAGGTGAAAGTACACACCCAAGATAATTGTTGTAATGGTAATATGGAAAATTAGCTTGACCTATGTATTCAAGTTGTTTTCCTCCCCTTTTTGTACATTGTCGCTTGCCTTATTCCCATTTTTACTTTAATTACTTTTTACTGCCCTTCTTTGAATTTCTCCAGCACTCGTCTTTTTTGTCTTTTTATATATGTAATCTTTTACACTGTATTATTCATGTTTACAGCTCGCCTTATATTCTCTGCAAGGGCATCATTATCCAGAGTACACTGTATGCATATTCAATTAGTTCCAATATTAAAAGAAGGGGTAAAATCATAAATCTATACTGAGAGTTCATGAATGTGACATTTAAATATTTAACTCCATACTCAGCAGGCACTCCAGAACTCTAACCTATGAGATGACGGTATAATTAGAGAAATATATCCCAGAATAGTAGTGGAAAGAACAAGCTTGCAAATAAAAACGTCATCAGTCTGCACCTCCACAGCTGGAATCATCTCCTTCTAAGGCTCCCTGTCTCAACAGGTTCATTTTAGATAAAAACACTGAGACCTGTGCATGAATTTACATCAAAGATGAAAAAGGACCATATCAGCTTACAAAGTACTTACGTGCATAATTAAAGTCTAAGATGAAGCTCCTAGCAGCAATCCTAATATGTCCATGACAACATCGTCAGAGGAGCTACCTGATCTTTCCCATGAGGACAATTTGTAATGCATTATTAAACCATTCATCTATGCTTATGGCTTCTGTCCATGACTGTTAAGTGTTCTCCCAAGATATCTGCTATAAAAGCACTTTAGAGCAGCCCTGAGGTATTATAGATCATAGTCAGATGGGCTCTAATGATTTTTTTCTGTTTTAATGACATGGTCTGAGAGGGTGTCCTGTTCTGTGAACTGATGTTGGTGTGAAATGCAGGATGTGAAGACAGGCTTCATATGAAGAATCGCTAACCTGTTCAAATATCTGACTTGAGAACTGTTAAAAAGATATATTTTGTGAATATACCAAAGACCAGGGTGATACGGTTTCCGTGATATAAAGACTAAAAGATATCTCACATGAAGTATTAGGAAAAAATCAGACACTTTTTTTATGGTGAAATGGGTCTGAACTATAAAAGTTAGATAATCCTTTGTTGGGGGAAAAGATACGGTCTGGTGATATTTTTCTCTTGTACAAACAAACAAAAAGCTACCCATGAAAACATTCAAAGTTTATCCTGAGCTGCATTCATTTTACATAAGGTTTAAAAAAAATACAAAAAAGAGCCAGTAAGATAGGCAAAGAGCATTGATGTGTGTGTGTCTACAGTACCAAGAACATCAAGTGGAGAGTTGCCAGAGGGAGCAGGAAAACATAATTGACTAAATACACTAGACCAAAAGAGCATCTCCCCCCCTTCCATCTCTCTACCATCTACCATCTTACCAGCCATCCTCTCCCTCTACAAAAAGTACAAACCAGCCATTCCACTGGCAGCAGGAACAGGAGGAGGGAGGAAATAAAGAAACGTGGTAGAAAAAGAGTGGAAGGAGAAAAAGATCAATGAAGCTTAGACACCGAGGGTCAGTGGAGACTGGGGGTGTGGTGTGAGAGTTGTTTTTAAAAAATCTGGCTGTGCATCTTAGATGAACTCTGATCGGGGTATTCCACTTTTGGCCCTGCTAATGGATTGTACAACTATATACTCTCTGGAAGACTTTAAGGACATTTTCATACACATATAACTGAATGAGACTAACGCGTTGTTTACCCCTAGACAAAGACGGCGATTTCGGTTGCCATGGCAAATACATCATCGTGACGACATATATTTAATGAAAATATTTACAGAATATATTTAATGGTTGCATCATGTTTTTTTTCCACAGTGTTGCCTCTTTTTTCTAATTGGCAATGTGTATTATCATGACTTCCTCAATCATTGTCATATTTCTTATATTTCTGTTGAAACTGAGGTCAAAATTCGGAAGTGAACTTGTGCAATGGTTTTAGTTTCACCGAAGATACCATACATGCAACTGTCAAAATGCAGTGATGGGTAGTGATGACAAAGAACGTCTGAACCAGACACACATATTTATGTATGTAGAAAGTCTGCTTGTTTTTGGTGTACCCACAATTTTCACTGGAGATATATTTGCTTGGAAGTGTGAAACACTGAAGGGCATGCCAAAAAGTGGTTTAATACTGTTGAATGAAATGTGTTCTATTGTTTATTTATATATACTGTGATTATATCCCCGAATCCAGAGTGTTGGGGATGGTTTCATCACGTCCGCTGCCGCTGCATCCAGCGCTGCATCC
>JBAMHX010000019.1:15059767-15082423 GCA_037177515.1 Pseudomugil tenellus
TTTTTTTTTCTGGCAAACGTTTAATTTTTAAGAGTTTTCTCTTTTTAATGTTTCCACAATAACAAATATATTAATAAGCATACTAATTGGATTATGGGCATAGTACTTATATTTTTACATTATCTTTAACTTGCAAATATTTCCATAAAGTTTTAACATTTTATAAACTATGATAACACTGATTTATTCACTAATGCCTAACTTTTCATAAGCTACAATGTGACATTTATACTTCAGCCCTTTGTTATGCATACTTTCAGTTTTCCTTTACTTTCTCAAAATAAACATTTTAAAAACTCAAACCATGTCGTTTCCTTTTGGCTGATATATGACCAATTACCCACATAGTTAGAAAAACATATTCAGTAATGGCTTCACCTTGAAGTGCCTGCATGAGAGCTTAATGCTTTTGCAGAAAACAAAGTGAAAACACGGATCTCTTCATCAAAACAGAAAATAATCCTACAGAATACTTTACAATGCAGCCCTTGAAGTCAATATGGACAAAACATATATAAATGACTAATCTAAAACAAAATGTACATGTGGACTGCTTATATAAGGCTCTATATCTTCAGATATTCAAAATGATCTAGTGTGTGTGTTTATCTTGTGGGTGAAAGAAGCAAAAGTTGAGTCTGCTCAAGGTCATCGCTCCATTTCCGATTCGGGATGGTGCTGCTATCCCAGCATCCTCTCTGCCAGCAGCATTGATTAGCACTCGGCAAGCATAACATCACTCACACACATACACACCCACACAAACACACACCCATGCCCACACAGTCTCTTTGTCTTGTACACCCCGCTACTTTTGCATCTCTTCTCAAAAGAATGCTAATGATAGAGCAGTGCATATCCCTTGTGCACACAACATCCAAACATGTGATGTGTTAGATTTGTATGAAGAGACAGAGCAGATTGAACCATATGAAGAAGAACTGGGCACAACAACAGACCTATTTCAGCTCAGAAAGAGGTGGTCAGTTTTGATTGAGGATAAAGGATTAATCTGTCCATTAAGAACAATGGTAAAAGCAGATTTGCCATATAAAGCTTACTGTTCATCATTAGGACAAAGATTATTTCAGTTTGTGTTTTGAAGATATTTTGGATCATGCTTTGTATTGCTTTAAACAGTACATTGATGTAAAAAATCTGTATTTTTATTCAACTGGAGACTTTTAAAATAATGGCATCAATCAACAATGATACAATAGCAGTATATACCGTTGCACTATCGATTAAAAATCTTCTTCAACAACTTATACATTTTTTACATCATTCGTTCGCCAAGTGCATTTTCTAGAAAAGACTGTGATAAGTGATATACTCAATTGATTTTACTAAAACCTGACTTTTAAAATAAAAAAAAATAAACATAATTGTTGATCATAAAATTAAGCTTCTTTTTTAAAGTATTCCAGATCAAGTCAAAGCCTAAAAGACCAAGAATATCTTCTAAGACAGGTGTTCAAAAATGTATTGCCAATTCATCTTTTACTACTGAGACCCTTTTTAAAATTGTTATTATTTTAATAGTGACTGCAACGTACGTGCAGAATCACGGCCATTATATGGGAAACTATTTCTGTTTCATCACTGTGATGTTTAGCATCAAAGTTTGTAAATGAACATCTAAAAAAAGATTTTGAAACTTAATTACCAGCTGATGAAATTATGGCATGCATTTCCCTTTAGGTTGCAAAGATCAAAGGTTTGTTAAAAAAAATAAAGAATTAAGTTAAAAAAAAAAACCTTCTCAAACTGTTGAAAATTAGACTTGATTAGTGTAGCTTTGTACTTGTGTTGGTTTTCATAGGTAAAGAGGATAATAAATTTAAGTAAATACCTGTACATTCTGCAGGCAGGCAAATTTTTAAAGAAATGCTGTTGGCCAAAAACAAAGCTTTGATGATAGAATAATGATCTGGAACACCTCCTAAAATTCACTATGCACTATGTCAGGAGTTCAAAGCTCACAATTTTGCCATGGCCCTGATAAACCTTAAACATAAACATTTAAAATCTGTGCACAGAACTCAAAAGCGCTGGCTACAAAAGTGGTTTGCAACAGTGACACTTGCCAAATGGGTTACTATCAATTGAAGATTATGCCTCATGCTTAAACCTCTTAAGAAAAGTACTATTTCATTTTTTCCCTTTTGAATCTTTAAGCAATATGTCTTCAACCTAATGGCTTTTATGAAATTATGCTGGTTATACTTGCATCCTTGCCAAAATTTTGTCAAGCCTTTGCATGCCAACAGCGATCAGGGCTGTATCCAGGGTTGTAGAATACTGAGGTCCACCACCCATAATGGCCCCCACACTTCAAGAGACCAAGATCGAGACCAGCATTTATGTTTCACATATACATCTCTGTTAAATGTCATGTTTGTTTTCTGTTCTTGTTTCCACTGAACATCCTGTCTCCTCCATCATCTCTCCTACCAAAGTGTGTCAACAACATTTAAAGTTGTCTATACCTTCCTTAGTTTGGCTTTCTCTGTCTGTCTATCTTTCTGTCTATCTATCAATTTATCTATTTATTTTTCTCTTTTAAAGCTCATAGTGGTTGATTTTCTTGCAGTCCTGTGAATTTTTTATGTTAAATGGGTTTGTCATTATTGTAGCACCTACTTATTTAATCACTTATTCCATAACCATATTTATCACCGTACATTTGAACAAAATGGGAAGTTGTAGTTTTAAAATGGCAGGGCCTCCTGTCTGATTATCAGCATAAAACCTGGAAACCTAGCAGACAAATGAAAATTACTATTCTAAAATTCAACAACAGTTTTATGGGCTCGACACACAGGGAGCGACATTACTTCTACTCTGTGACCAGTTTCAACAATGGTAGAAAAAAAAGTTTTTTTTTGGTACTCTTAGGGCTGTCTTCATCTTCTTTTTTTTTGTGTGTAGAGTAAAGTTAGCAGCAAAATTTCTGTCAAATATCCCAACAGAATCAGGACAATCGTCATCTGTGAATCCTAGGTCACAGTTCTGCTTTGAAAATGCCGAAATTCCCTTCCCGTATAGCAGCACCTGTCCTCTTCAGACCACCTCATCATCTTCTCATTACCTATGCTTCTGTGTTCTGGTTGGTTTTCAGATGTTTCTAGAGATTTGTGATCATCACTGCTTTTGTGGAGATGAGATGTCTCTATACCTGACTGAACTTGAACCGAGTGGTCACTGATCAGTGGGTGAGCAGTGAACTGCTGCAACACTGTGCCATATGTAGTATGCAACAATAACAGGGGGAAGAAGTAGTTTAGTTACTTTGCACTGTCTTTGTGTTAATAATAATTATGAACATCAGATTTACTTTGAGAATCAGTTCTAGAATATAAAGAGTTGACATCAGAGGAATCAATATGTCTGTATCAATTAGCACATCACAACTAATTATTACTCTCAGATAACCATGCAGCTAAAAAGCCGTTTTTGTCTTAAGTTTATTACATACACAACAGAAAAAACAAGGTCCAGATCTTGGTGTTGTCAATAGTAACTATGACCTTAGCTGCTTTTGTCTACATACAGTACTTTATATTTGAATTGTACACTATACTTTGTATATGTTGTATCGTGTTTGTAGGCAAATATCCATGTCATACTGACATTTACTCAGCTTAAACTACATGGGCAATAATTTGGCTTAATGACACCTTCCCAAAATGTCAAAAATTTCATTTCTATCAGGCCTTTTTTTGTTTAAATTTCAAGACAAAAAAGAAAAGAGTATATGAGAGGACTGGTTAGCCTTTTCCCCCACTGTTGAAGATTTCATGATGGGCTGTCAAGTAGGTGCACAGCACTAAAAGCTGTGTTTTGTGATACTGAACAACAGGAAGAAAGTCACAAGCAAAAGGGGAAAAGAAAACCATAAATAGAGAGATATTAGTAATTTTAAGCTGCTCTACTTGGTTGGAAATTATTCTGAAAGAACAAAAAACAAATGTATGTGTTTAAATGTGTATTGTAGTGTTAGGAAAGGATTGCAGACATTTAGCTCAAAGGGTTGCACATGTCTCATTGGCCTAAGCACACCTTGCTGCATTCTGATGAGATGGTAACTGTGAGTGTGCAACGTTTGTATGTGTGTATGGAGTAAAAGTGTGTCTTTAGGCTTTGTGTGTGAAAACTGACAAAGACTACATTAGAGTGTTGTTCGGTGAAAGACTACAGCCCCGCAGCAATTAATAAACACAAATTCATCCAAACTCAAATAGAGTGTTATCCATTAGCTTTCTCGACCGATAGCCTTTATAAATTAACGTTTTGGTAATTAGCTTTGGCTATTTTGCAAATGGAAGTTACTACATTAGCACTAGTTGTTGAGGAGTAATCAGGCAGTTTGGCTTCATATTTATGAATCTAATACAGAACCAAAAGGGTCACATGTGCACATTTTACTAGAGTTAATGTGTTTTAGTGTGGTTTAGAATTACATTTTTCTCACCTCTCATATGTCATTGTCTGTGTTAGTGACACAGCAGAGCAGATGGGAGATAGATTCAAAGATAATAGTAATACAGCAATTTACAATGTTATCACAAATGTAATAAAAATCGCCCAATAATCTGCCTCACTTTCTGAATGACAACTTTTAATTTGATCCCTGATGAAACAAAATTCAGGAAACAAAATCAAGTAAATCAATAAAATGACATGGCGAAGTGTGGGTTGAGCATAGAAACATTTAAGTATACATCAAAAGTGTCCAGTGCCGCTTTTTCATCTGATAAATGTAATGTTATTTGGCCTATTTGCTTAGCAATTAATCCAGATTGGTTAAAAAGTGTGTGTGTTTGGGGGGGGAGAAGGGGGGTGGGGGGATGATGTTTTGATTTGTTTACTGAATCTGACATACTTGTATACTTGTATACAACCACATAAAAAAGACATTAAATAACATCCAAACAAGCTAGCACACTTACATGCAAATATGTACAAAGACGACAAGTAAATAACATAAACAAACAAAAAATTTAAAAAAAAAAAACATACACAATATCAGTAGCCTAACAACATAATTTCCTAATGGATATTTTGGCTAAATTGTATTATGTCTTTTAATCTCCAACTGTATTCTTCTATTATTGCTGCTTGACTGTGCATAATTGTCTATACAACCTTTAAATATGACTTAGCCAATTAGGCTATGTATTAGAATGAAAGTAATTGTTCTCCTTTCTTTGATAATAATATTACTAGGTGTCACCATAATTTTGAGGTATAATAAGGGAAACTATATCATTATTCATGCGTGGGCTTTCAAAGCAAAGCAGCAAGATATATATATATATATATATATATATAGATGGAGCATGTTGGTATACACCTGGGTAGGTGCACTCAAGTTTGCCTGTAAGCCGTTGCCATTACTGCTTCCAAATCAATAGACATGTGCACACTAATATCCCTAACCATGATTAGATTCAAACTGGTTACAGCAACAGCAATGGCTGATCAATACCCTAATTTACCAGCAATCGATAAGCAGCCAGAGCCATGAAATGCTAATATGATGGAAAGTCTAACTAACAAAGATCAGTTAATTGCTCTGTGATATATTAGACACCTGCAGGTAGACTGGATGTGAAGGTAATGTCTTTTTAATATGTAGACTCATAAATACACATGTGAACATTAATCACACTTAGAAATGTTACTTTATATCTTTTTATCAGCTTTTTATCTAATAGTTGATTATTTATAATTTTGCAATTTAATAAAGTATTTATAGCCAGGTTGAGCACTCTTAGTTGGGTTAAACTGCATTATAGAGCAGGTAGTTGCACTAGCATAGCAGATCTCTAAGGACTCTCCACACAAAAATGTTGAGCATACTTATTAATCTTTAGAAAAAAATAGTATGGATCAAAGCCTCATATAGTCCAAAATTCCACACTACCTGAGCTACATCTTTGTTTTCCTGCCCAACTCACTGATTCCTGTAGCATACAAAACTCTGCTTCCCACCTTTGACTATTTAGAATTAGCTTGCTTGCACATGTAGCAGAAAGTGATGGATTAACATAAAAGGCATGTTTAATCCCTAAGTATACCTCTCTAAGTTTTATTTTACGATGTTGTGGTGAAGCAAATGTGCAGTTTTCATTATCCCCAAAGGGCTCATCCTAAATCTCTTTCATGTGAATGGATTCTGGATAGTTTTCCAATTTAACACTAAACCGTGACTCATCTCCATTCTGAAAATGTTCTGAATAAATTTGGTGCAGATTAGCAGACAGTCATACCTCTTTTCCTCGTAACTCAATTAACGGAGCACACAGACACATATGAATAAAAGTAGAAAGTAACTCACCAAATGGTTGGTGGTTCAGAGCCCTCCACTTCCAGGTAGTCATACTTTTCCTCAGTCTGGAAGTCTGTAAAGATGACAGAGATGGTGTCTCCAGGTTCGGCCAATAGGATCCAAGTACAGTCGGCTTGGTTACCATAGTTGCCGGGGTAACCGGGACTGGTCACCACCCCACTGCCGCCCCTCACAGTGCCCCCACATGTGTCCTCAGCTGTCAATCAAATCAGAGTGACAAATAGAAAACCTGGGTTAGGGAGAGGAGGAGGGATCGAGGGGCGGACTTTTTAAGATTTGAATGACTTGTTTTGGGATAAATTATGTCATTTGCTTCTGCCTTTGCAGATTGGGTGAGTCAATTAAGAAATGACTGAACAGATTCAGGTGATTTACCAAATTAGCTTTCAAGATCTAATTCTTAACGTACATGGGATCATTTATCAACCACTCTAGAAGATTACAAGTCAGCCAGCCCAACTCCCCAACTCTCTCCCTCTAGGAGGTGATTTTTCTCAGTTAGCTCAATTTTAGTATTATAGAATCTTGCTCTTAAATCTGAATGTTATTTTGTGGCTTGAATGTTAGAAAAGAGTGACTTTCTCATGACACAAACTGTCAAAGTCATATTTGCAAACCATATTGTGGCAATATGGAGCTCTCACATCACACTTTAGATATGAAGTAAATATGGAAGATTGCAAGTAAAGGATACATCTGAACAGTCCTCTTGTTTATAGACTGTCAGTTCTCTATATTTAAAAAAGTGTGCTTTTGTAGAGCAACTGGTTTTCTTCAGCCAGTTAGAACTGGGGGTTAAGTTGCAGTTCCTGTCACACTCAGAGCTGCTTTCCTCTCCTCCAATAATATGGTCCATTTTAAGTTTTTTCCAATCAGAGAGCTCCGCTCTTGTCTCCTCCAATCACCACCTAGGAAATTTAGATTTGATTGTTTCTTTCCTTATTTTTTCCAATTGAGTGTTTTATGTCAATTAGTTCAACCTCATATTCCTCTTAGCTTGTTAAGATGTGATGTTAGCTTGTTTCTTTAGAGATTAGCTTAATTTCCTGCAACTGTCAATCACATTTGATTGATAGCATTATATAACCAATAGTGGTGCTGATTTTTATTTAACAGATAAAGACACATGGATTGCGCTGTGTACGCGGCATAAATTATACACATATACTTTATACAGTTACACTCACTGAGAAAAACATACTACATTGGACCTTGATATGTCACTGAGGTACTGGGAGTTTGGAGAGTCTTTCCAGAAGGTAGCTCACATCAGCCTTTTACAATATATTCTTAAACCCTTTATAATGAGTTATATCTTCTAAAAATGAAGAATACCTAATTTTACTTTGCCAAACCAGAGTCCCAGTGACAAAAGATACAATGTTGAACCTTTTTTCCAAGAGTCTAACTGTAAATTTGGTATAAATTATAACTGTATAATTTATAATTATACATAAAAAGGCAGTACTTTATGTAACACACTCTTATAACAGGCAACATATTTCTTACTTACCAGTAAGTGCAATTTATACTATTCCACAAGCCACTACATGTTGATATCATCAGCATTTTGAGAAGACACAAACACACCAGAGGTGTGTCATCCTTTAACTGCACTCACTGATAAGCTGAAAAAGACATCCTTTATAAGAGCGTAGACAACCGCTGTCAGGTGTACATGCACATGCTTTGGGCTCCTCCAGGTAATGCTTTCTTGGGCAGGGGGAGGGGGATGGCACATGTACATATGACAGGGATAAGGGACCAAGCTAAACTCCTCCCATAAAATGGGTCAAGAGAGTAACTCTGGTCCAAGACTCACATCTAGCGACACGTGATAACCAATAGACATAAATATAAACAGCAAAATATATTAGAAACTGGACAGAACACTGAGAGGAGACAGGAAATATATTAGGACTATTGGTGATTTAGACAGGAACAAACAGAGACAAACGAAACCAGAGCTATCCAAAAATGGAGAATTAGACTGAAATAGGTTGGAATGGTACACACTGTACCCGACGGAAAGCAATAAGCAGAATGAAACAAAGTAAGTGTTCTGAAATCAATTTTAAGGCAGACATAGCCCTTTTCAATAGATCAGCAACTGGAACTAAAGACACACTACAGAACATTTGCTGATTTCCTCACTGACATGGTGCATCATACATTTTCAATCCTACCTTTCCTACCAACTCAGTAAAAGACAGTCTTATTGGGACACTTGTAGTATCTCCTGCCCTTTTCTTAGCAAGTGGTAGAGCAGGTCGTACAATGAAGGGAACATTTGGAAGTGTCAGTATTGCTGATGTATTAGTGTTTCGGTGGTGGTAAAAGAAGTTGTTAGTGTGTATTGGCTGCCATGTTTCCACCAGATTGCCCCAGGACTGCTCTGGCTATACATGTAGCTTATCATCACCAAGTATGAATGAGGAGTGGCTGAATAATGGATACAACGAAAGTGCTTTGAGCGCCATCAGCAGTGAAGCGCAAAATAAATCTAACCCTTTGTTGTTAGTCTTTCTGTCTTTTCCTCTCTTCCTAGGATAAGGATTTTTAGTGTTTCTTTGAAGGACCAGCCATAGTGCGTGTTCAAAATGACCGATGTTGTGATATATTTTGTTAGCATTTGACGAGGTGCATAAAGCCAGACACAACTGCAACCTCTTACTCCAGGGAGTAACGGTTCTGAAGTGATGTTTCTCAGCTTTGGGATGCTGCCAGTCGCTAATACTCCAGATATATTCATTATCTAGGATTTGAAATTACAGTGTGTCCTTAAGAACTACACAATTTTTGTGTTTTTTCTGTGTCCACTGAAATGCTGCTTGGAGAACTGAAAAAAAAGACAATGTGGTGTATCATCACAAACTGTAGTTGCTGATGTACTGACAAGTGAAGATATTTGTTGTTCATAAACTGAAAAAGTATTCATCTAAAAAGTCTTATATACCGACTAAACCAGTCACCAAGACGAACAGAAAGACAGAGAGACAGACAGAGGCAGGCAGACACTCACTTTTCCAGACATTCAGTCATTCCACTGCTAGACAGTCAAGGAGATTTGTGTAAATGACCCAACACCCCCCAACCAAAACCTGCTGAGACCCCATCACATTTGCAGGAGAGCAATGAAGCATCGCAATGTGTGTGTGGGTCTGTGAGTTTGCATCCACACCATGAGAGACAGCGCTGCTTGCAGGATGGCAGCTGTCACAGGTTTATCATGACAACGGCAGGACATCCGCAACTACTGGTGGACGTGAGCCTGCACCTTCACACACAATATGTACACACACACATACACACATGCATGTGCAGCCCTGTTTCAGGCCCCCGGCTTGTTCATGTGCCGGTGACAGTTGACAGACAGGTGGAAATCCCTTATAGTGAACTATTGTGCGGCTTTTAGTGAAGTGGAGGAAATTAGGTTGTGAAGAAAAGAGAACTTATTCCACCATATAACCATTATCTTATTCCAAGAATATGACATTTTGTACTGTCAAAGGTAATTATAACGAATTATGGCAGAAGAAAATGGCCTCTAAAGGTTAAACAAACTCACATATCAGTAAGAGTCAGAGATGTACCCACAGCAAAAACTGCCCATTTAAATATAATATATGGAAAAACATTCAGAAAACTATTAATGTGAAAAAAGAACCTTTGGCTTATAATATGTGTGTCCTTGTGTGTTATATGTTCCCATTTGAAGAGTTTCACTACATTAGAAGATTAAAGTATTTTCTTGCTTGGTACGTTGTATATACAAGTTTACAAAACTGCATATGTAACCAGAAATGATGCAGTCAGAGGGGACACCCAGGGGTGTGTCCCCAAACAGCCACAATTTTGAATTTCCCCAATCCTCATACATATACAAATATAGAAACATTTAGGTATAACACCATTATGTGACACACCTTCAGGTCATGACCTTTCATTTGCACTTAATTTGAAATGAGTCGGATGAAAAGTTTCAAAGATATAGCCAAAACAGTTTTCAGGATTGAGTGCCCCTAGTGACCAACCTGAAAATGATAAAGTTAAAAAATCAAATCAGTTCATCCTCTCCATGATATGCATATGCAAAACATGAAATCTCTAAGTTGAATATTGTTCAAGTTATTGCGTTAACATAAAGGATCTGCGGCAGACGTGGTGGATATGCGTTCAGGGATATAATAAATCAACAGGAAACAGTGTACAGGTTACTTTGCAAGTCACCTTTAAAGGGGACACTGTATCAAAATCGAGGAAGGTGGTGGTGGTTCAGTGGTGGTTTTGAAGTAGTCAGATGCAATAGCAGCCAATAGAAAGCATGTGAGACCAGTATGTTACTATAGCATCTATTCGAATCATCCTTGCCCTAGTACTTACTCGACTCGACTCAGTTCAGTCATTATAGTTATCCATTAGGTAGTAACAGTTGGTAACAGGAAAATATTTTTAGCCCCTACTCAGTCAGCCAGCTATGTTGAGCAAAAGGTGTGATGTTGACACAATGCAGCTCATTGATTGGACAGAAAGCGATGTTTTAGGATGAGTCATGACTCCTGCTAAAGTCTTTGTTCTGTTCCAGAGTGTTTTGTCTCACGGCTGTCAGTCTTTTCTGGAATCTCTTCTTTTACCTTGAGTCTGAGAAAAAGCCATAGACTGAGCAGCAGGTTTACCATTGTTTAGATGCCTTCTATTGTGTTGTGTTAATTCGTAAATGGTGTTAATTGATTTTCTAGCTACTTCTCTAACTAGGGCAATCCCACCCACATGGAGGTGATACTCACTTGTAAAGGAAATTGATTAAATCAGTGGAGTTAAGTACAAGCAAAAGTGTACACGATTGTAGTTTACAACTCTGATATTTGAGGTTACTGCCTTGACAATACAATGTTCTGTAGCTAATGATGCAGGACTTAGATAAACTAAATAGATAGACTAGACTAACTAGATAGAGTTTACAGCATTCATAAAACAGAAAGCTTTTTATATGTATAAATGGTATGTATATGGTATCTATAATTTTATAATGTAAGAGCACATTATAAAATTTGATTTGCTTTTAAGTGTATGTGTTAAATGAAATGTATATATAATACAATGTATGTAAATATGATGTTCTCAGCATATATATATATATATTGTACATCAGACATTCTACTGTGCATTAGTGCTGAGATTATGTTCTATTTAAGTTAAAGTACTTTTTTTCTTCCACAGAAGATACGTTTTCCTACTGATAAATCTCACAGGTGCAATCTCAACATTTAATCTATAAGCTAGCTGTACAGTATTGTCGAGTCCAGCTTTCTAACTTACTGGTTCTGCCATGAGTTTTAAGCAAAACACAAATGAATTTGCTGAGTTGTTGCAACTACATTCCTCTGCATGGAATTGTGTACATGACCCTGACACAAAACTACTGGAGGGAATCTGAAAGCCATGTTATGTGATCATTTTAACTGACACATGATGCAATTAGGATCCTCTCCAATTCTATTGTGCATCATTGTATGATGGCAGGTCTGCAGAGAGACCACTTCAGGAGCAGCTGCTCTAATAAAAAGAGACATTCGTTGCGTGTTCACAGTGGGAGGGTGTGATACCTATCGCCAGCTCTGATTACCTTCTGTTAGGTGTGTGTGCAACAGACATGGCATGGAAGTAGACAGCTTTTCTATTTTATAGTTGCTAATTTTGAGTTCATTTTGCTTCTGGTCCATCAATCAAGATGACATATCTGTGTGACAGTGTACAAAATCATGTAGCCTACTATCTTTGAGCAAATCATTTATTTTTCTTTCTCATAAATAAGGTGAGATTGTATTGTAGGAAATATCTTGAACCTAATGTTGCATATTTGATACATATCCTTTCTGAGACATTTTGCATCACTTTATGGTAGAAAAATTATTCAAAACCCAATTGCACACCATATTATACTGGTCTCCAGCCCCCGGTGAACACCAGAAAGCAGATGACTTTATGGTATAATAATTTTACATTTTAATGCCTACATTTCAGGCATTAAAGGGTTAAAGCTATTCTGCTATGATTTAGATAGGTAGGTATTTGTCTTCCTTTTTAAATGTAATTTTTTATATAATCTACACTTTTTGAAAAATACATTATATACAATCTGATCATCGGATCTGGTTTTAGCTGAAATATTTTAATACCTGTGCAAACATGATGTGTTTAGCACAAGTCAGTTAAAACAGTTTACACACTTCCGTGGTTAGCATCCACTCACTTGAGCAATGCTGGAGGAATGGGCAAAAACCTTCAGGGCAAAAACCTTCAGTCTGTTTTCACTCAGGAAGAACTGGTCTTTATTCCCCAGTTTCCTCTTAAAAATGTCACATAAAACACTCAGTTTAGCAATCTGACACAAACAATAAATTACACTAGTTATTATACCAGGTTACCCTGAGCTGCTCTTATCAGACCACACTGCTACGTGCATCTGACCTTCATCAGAGTTACCAAACATGAAGAAAAATAATGAAATGATGCCACATTTACCATGTTTCTCCTTTTTTTATGTTTTATCACTTTATCTTTAAACTTACAAACAATAAAGAAAGGGTCATATTCTATTCTTGTAAAAGTGAGATAATGTTCAACTCAGACCTTTCTTTGGATATGCCTGAGAAACTTGAGTTAATGTTACACAAAACTGCATTGCAGTCTAATTTGTAAAGGGATGCACATTTGCAGATGAAACTTAAAAAAGAGAGGTCCCTGCCTTTGCTATTAACCCAGTTTTATGTTAACCCTTTAGGCACCAAAGTTGAAAAATTGTGACAAACCACAGAATGTAAACCTGGTACTACTTTTCACTGCTAGGTAGCAAACAGGTAACAGGTTTACACTGAGCACATGTGACCCTCTGTAGAACTCTGTAGAACCATTGTCTCATCAGGAGCATAGCCAGTGATTCCAGGGAGTGCATACAGAGACCCACATGAACCTCATTATATACCTGAATGTCTCTCTCATTAACCTCAAATCAAGTGCAAATAAAAGGTTAGGGTAATAAAAAGTCATGCCTTCAGGATGTATCTTGTCCTGACGTCATATCAGGCTGGTTCCAAGTTTCAACACCAGGTGGAGCTTTGCGACTGAACATGTGCGGTTTATGTTATTGTATTGTGTCTGTTCCAGCATTGGGGAATAGGAGGATTGGGGGTGTTCGGGATATACACCTAGCCTTTGCTTCCGACAGCATATGATTTTTCCATTTTAGAATATGATTCTAAGTAAATAACTTGCTTTCCACAGGTTATTTTGCAATAAAAAGATCCACCATGTATTAAATACAGATTTTCAGATATAATATTTCACTTATCAAGATTTTATATGTGATGCTTAAGTTTCTCATTAACCACAACTGTCACCCCTGTTGTGAAAATATCTAGCATCGTAACAATAATTTGATATTCAGTGTTGTTAAATTTAACAACGTGTTTCATACCAACCATTTAGAAAATGAAAGATTCTGATTCAGAAATTAAAAAAACAAATAGTGTTGTATTATTATGTGGTTTGGATTATTCCCTATATTTAATCTTTAGGTTTTAACAATGCAAATGTGTTCAAATTTAAAGGCCTTAGTTTTGCCCTCTTCTCAGTTTAGGACACTGAAGCAGAAGACTTTTCATCATTGAAAGCCAGACAAATGGAAACAATCAGAATAGCTAAATATTACTATTGTCGGATTTAGTGTGGAAGGAGAAAGGTTTTATAATGAGTCCTCATATTAGCCAATGTGAATTTATTGTATGAGGAGTTATAGGTCAGATATAGTAATTAGCCTAAGGTTGGCATTCTGAGCTCTAACCTTTAATACTCAAGACAAGCTAGTTCAGTAACTGCTGACATTCCAATTCTATGTGCTTGTTAACAAAAAAAATATTAAGTGAAATGCAGTATTTCACTGTGTCTGTGACTGTGTTCAGAAAATAGTTGTTTGTTTAATCTACTAGCAAATATGCTAAAGCTAACTCGCTAATAAGTTCCCAAAAGCCTTACAAAGAAATGTATGTATGCAGTTTGTTCTGCTTATCCATGAGGTAAAACAATGATGAAGAGTTTGCACTGATGTTTAACGATAATAAATTTTCGTTGACACAAATATTATAATAGTTTTTGATTTCCTTATGTAGCTCATTTACTATGGACTTATATATTTCGATTTTTATGAAAATGTATTGCTTTTGTGTATTTTTAAAAAATGTCTTTACATGATTTTAATATTTAACCTATAACTGTAGAATTTTCAGCTCCACTAGTACGTCACATTTTTGTTGAAATATTGGTTGAGTATTCACGTGTAGTAAATGTGTGATGAATAAACAGAATTAAGACTGTTGTTTAGATGTAATGTACAGACACTTACTAAACTGTCTAAGGTACTGGCTCAGCACATTTGACTACTTAATCTGCAATTTGGAGGGGAAAGAATCCTATTGGGGAATTTGTGACTGACGTGTCTTTGTTTTGAGTATCTTTTCACAAAAAATAAAGATCAGTACTTTGATGTTTGTAGATTAATTGTAGTCCTAACTTATAGTTTCAAATGGAATGCATTCTTTTTTATTCATTATTAATTTGGTCATATAACATTTCTTTTACATATCTGTTATTGTTTTTGCTAAAAACATTTAAATAAAACTTGCAGCCTCTGAAAATGCAACAAGAACTCAGATTTTTAACCATAAAGCCATTCATTATTGTAGATACCTGGAGCCTATCCCAGCAGTCATTGGACAAGAAGCGGGGTACACGACAGGTCTCCAGACCATCACAGGATTTTTCAACTTGGCAATTTCTACAATACAATAATTATTCAAGATATTTAAATATCACCGGAAAAACATATTACAAAATTTCAGGAATCATCCATCTAAAGCTGCCAAGTTAGAATAAATCATCTATAAGAAACAAAGATCCACACTGGAGTTTTCAGACAAAGGAAATCAAATAAGTGAATCCACAAGCACATAAATAACAACATTATTGGTAAAATAATAACTGTAGAACACAAATGCATAGTTTTCACCCAAAACCCCCAGAAGTGTTATGTAAACATAGACAGACATTATCCACAGACAGTTCAGAATCTCAGCTAAAGGTCAATCTGAACCCTTTCCATGACCAAGCACAGTAAACACAATAAGCAAGTTATAGATCCGGTGAATAAAGTTCACAGAAATACATAAACACAAATGATGTCTCTACATGTTCATCCAAGACATGTACACAGCCAAATTACACTTCTACAGGACCCAACCTGCACACATATCTGTAGTCTCTCACCTGCTGCCACCCTCCCTAAAACCCAGCAATGAGACCACGAAGCAGAGCAGGGTGCAACAAAGGACACCGATTTCAGAATGAGAAGGTAACAGATTTATTTAGAAGGATAATCTGTGCAGTGAGGGAAGGCAAAGCTCGATGTCCTAAAGCCAGGCGTATGTCGAAAACCAGGAAGTCAAGCAGAGCGGGATACAGGAGACAGGCGTGGGTCGGTCCGGAGAGTAAAGCCAAGGGAAGTCCAGGAACAGACGTAGGTCAAAACAAAGATGTCAAGCCGAGCGAAATCCAAAATCCAGTCAAGATTCCAAAGAAGAGCGTAATCCAAATGAGTAAATCCAGAGCAGGCAGGTGAGTCTGTAGCGGGAAGAGAAAGGCAGGATAAGGCTGTTATGGGGTTCGACATTGACTCAGTGGTGAGCTGAGGAAAATATAGTAGCATGGTGAATGAGAAACAGGTGGGAACAATGAGCAACTATTAGACAGGAGAGTGGCTGCGTGGAAACCTGATTGTTGCTGGCGTGTCTGTGGTAGAGCCTGGTCAAGTGTGACACAGTGTTGAAGTCTGCATGTATGGGACCCAACTAGTTCACTTTTCTGTAGTCTCTCATCTGCAACCACCCTCTCCAAAACCCACGACTGTCTCTGCCCCCCGACCACCCAGACTGAATATTTAAGAGGTTTTCTCGATGTACTCTGCATGTGCTTTTTAAACAATATAATATCAGGACAAAAAAGTATTAAATGTAGTGTACTGAATTTAAGTCTGTGTTAGTTAATGACCCGATTAGTGATCATCATATTGATTTGATCTATTTTGTTTCACAGAAACCTGCTGCAGCAGGAGGATCATGTTAGTATTAATGAATCTACTCCAACTGACTGTCTAAACTTTCATGTTAGTAGGACTACAGGTCGCAGAGGAGGTGTGGCAACTCTCTTTAAATCAGGGCCATTGATCAGTCCTAGACATAAGATTAGCTATAGTTCCTTTGAACACCTGACTCTCAGTCTATCTTATCCAAAATGGAAATCAGAGAAGCCACTTCTGTTAGCAGTAGTGTACCGTCCACCTGGACCTTATTCACAATTTCTGACGGTCTTCTCAGACTTCTTATCAGACTTAGTACTAAATACTGATAAAATCATTGTACTGGGTGACTTTAACATTCATGCTGATGATGAAAAGGACAGCTTAAACATTCCTTTTAACTCCATACTTAACTCCATTGGCTTCCCACAGGATGTCCTCAAACCTACTCATTCTCATCATCATATTCTTGATCTTGTTCTGACATATTGCATTGATAGTGAAGATAGATTTCAGTTTGTTCATGTAAATTATGAGTCTTCCTCACACACCAGAATAAGTCAAGATGTTCCTCAGGGTTCTGTACTTGGACCAATACTTTTTACACTATATGGTTCCCTTAAGTAATATCATCAGACAACATGGTACAAACTTTCATTGTTATGAAGATGATACTCAGATTTACACATCCATAAAGCTTGATGAAAATAATCAGTCTATTAGACTACAAAGAAGTCTCAAAGACATAAAGACCTGGACATAAAGACTTTTTAAAATTCAGACAAGACGGACATTGTTGTCTTTGGGCAGAAAAAAACTTAGGATGAAATTGACTAGCTTTGCAATTAATCTGGATCTGGATTTTAACTTGTCTTCCAGTACTACAGTGAGGAATCTTGGACTTATTCTTGACCAGGATTTGTCCTTTGGCTCACATTTAAAACAAGTTTCTAGGACTGCAGACTGATGCAGAAAAATTTGTTCATGTCTTTGTTACTTCAAGACTGCAGTACTGCAATTCTTTATTCATGAGCTGTTCCAAATATGCCCTGAAAAGTCTCCAGCTGATCCAAAATGCTGCAGCAAGGGTTCAGACGTGAACTAGCAGAAGAGATATTTCTCCAGTTTTAGCATTTCTTCACTGGATCTGTTACGGCGCAGGTAGGTGGTGTACCCAAATGCAGGCGAGGAGGACAAGCAGGAGGCAGCCAGGATGCAGATTAACATGGTTTATTAACAGAAACCAGTACAGACACTCATGATAACCAAAGTACTAACTACAGACAAACTAACTAATTTAATGATCCAGCAAGGGGGGAAAGAAAACCAAGTGTATTAATACACTGAAAACACAACAAGACACAGGTGAAAACAATGACCAAAATCAAACCAGGTGAACTAATGAACAAGACTGAAACAGAAAGCAATGGGCAAAACAGGAAATACTACAAAATAAAACAGGAAACCAAGGTAACTCAACTTAAAACCCCAACAGGATACCTGTTAAATTTTATGTAAATTTAGATAGAGTTTAAAATCCTTCTCCCGACCAAGCTCCATTGCATATCAGAGATCTCATAGTTCTATATATTGCAAACAGAGTACTTTGCTCTTAGAATACAGGTCTACTTGTAGTTCCCAGAGTCTATAAGACCACAATGAGAGGAAGAGCCTTCGACAATCAAGCCACACTCTTATGGAACCAGCTCCCAGTGTGGGTACAGGAGGCAGACACCCCCTCTACCTTTAAAATAAAACTTAAAACCTTCCTCTTTAACAAATCTTAAGGTTAGGGATAGTCTAGCCATCCATTAGTCATGCCGCCATGACATCCCATGATGCACTGAGCACTTCCTGTTACCTTCTCTGTTGCATATTTTTCATGTATAGGACAACGCTGGTATCTTTAACATATTTCTCCTTTCCCTCAGAATAGTCATTTTGGCTGTACTGGAAACTTGAATTTCCCTCTGGTGATTAATAAAGTATTTATTATTATTATTATTATTGTTATTATTATTATTATTATTAAATCTCCTTTTTGTGCAGGTGTTCCTGAAAAGCAGCTGCAGTGTATATTAATCTGTCTTTTCTGTCCTCTCCACCCCCAGCCAGTCGAGGCAGATGGACCTGAGCCGGGTTCTGCCAGAGGTTTTGCCTTCCTGTTAAAAGGGAGTTTTCTTTCCCACTGTTGCCTCATGCATGCTCAAGATGGGAGATTGGATTGAAGTCAAGATTTAATGATATCTTTTTTCAGCATTTAGTAAACAACTATGTTCCTTTAGGAGCAGTTTACCACATTTTTTTAATTCTCACCAGTTAAATGGCTTTTAATTGGATAACAAAAGGTGTCAGTCCTTCTGTATCACAAACATTTCCCACCTTACTGATTATTGGTCTGACTGATGTAAACCTGATGACATCAGCATACTTATACTGTAACACAAGATTAGAATGAGGTCATATGGATCGACCAATCATAGCCACAGTTATAGTCTTGCATATTTAGACACAGAAGTATAAAACCTGTGTGTGCATCTGCAGAGCATATTGTGCACCCACACACTTTGGTATTCACCATGGTATATTCAAAAACAAACTTGCTAATGCATCCATATGAAGTTCGGTAATTACTTCCTTTCAACATCTGAAAATTATGCTGAAATGTGCCAAACTGACAGATTACTCGCCATCTCTTTACTAAAACTTCCAACTTTGTTGCATTTAACTTCCGCTCAATGAAACTTTGCACAGATAAATTCACGTTAAGTCATGGTTCCCTGGCATTGTTTGTGTACTTAAGCACATTTTTAATGCATTCACATAATGTGAAATGCAAGATATTTTGACAAAGACAAAATGTATACATTTTTTCGATGTTCTATCATCAATTCAAAAAAGTGGCATCTATGATAATGATTAAATAGGATACAAAGGGATTCCTATGGATAATTAATTACTCTATGAAATCACATAGTTTATCCACACATAGCTGTTGCACACAGTGCCAGAGTCTAGTTGGAAAGGAAGAGAATGGAGACATGAAATAAAAACTATTGAACTATAAAACAAAACCTATGGAACATATTTCCTGTCTTATCGGGGTATCAGTGCTGTATTCCCATAAATCCCTTGGTGCAATACGCTGATGTCTGTACAGAAATAGCAGCAGCTGTTATCAATATCATATGATTCTGCTCTCTTCACTCCATCTATTTTCATCAAATCTCCAAGTACATAATTCCATTATTGGGGTTTGTTATTCCAGGTTATCACTGAAGTCTCACCTCTTCACCTGCATTAATGGCACCCAGGCTGAAAAGGTAGCAATGTTGCTCCTTTTTATCTGGAAAAAAATGGACTCTTTCCTGAAAGACTGGAGTTTAAAAACAAAACATTTTCTTTTAATAACATCACTAAAACGTGATCTGCAAAGTTGTTAGTGCTACTGTGCAGGACATACACAGAAACACCTCCACATCCTCTCTGAATGAGCACATCTTCCTCAGAGGCCTAGCTCATTTGAATCATGTAATGAATAAGATGATTAGCAATTTTTAAAACACAGTTTTATTTGAATAATATTCACGTATCTTGTACAAAAGGAACCAGAAAAGTTGTAAGTTAGAATAGTTTTTTTCTTTTCAGTATCACTGATCCTAAAACAACCTCCCAAAGAAAGTTTTGAGATTTCAGCATTGAGGCTAGATTTAAAAGTTGACTGCTGAGTTGACCCACTGACATGCATGTGATGCTGTGCAAATGTGTGTGGACGCTTTATTTCCAAGCCTTTTGAGATAGCTGGTAGCATCTCTCCTGCTGTCCAGCAGTCAACAGTACTATATTGCAGCTTTTGACTCATCCAGTGTCAAACTCCTAAGTGCCCGACACACACCAGCCACATCCTGAGTGACAGGCTGTTCCCTGCAGAGCTGAGTAGGGTAATTGGCATTCAGGATCATCTGGATGATAGGGAGGGTGGCGAATCCATGAGACGCAGCTCCTCAGCTTTTATCCTGCGCCATAAAGTTCCCCAAGACCCGTCCCCCGTTTGCACAGAGAGAGACACACAAAGAGAGAAGGAGAGACTACTTTGCATGCAGTGAGTTGGCGCAAGAATCCCCGAGGGACACATTGTCGGTGAGGGGGAAACAGCTTTCTATGCATGAGGAGAAATCTCCTTCAGGTTTGTGTTGCAGCTACAACCCCCTCCCCAACCATCATCATCTTCACCACCCTCCACCCCCTTCTCGCTCTCTGAAACCCCCATGCCTATGTCTGCAGGGATTTATGACCTGTCACCTCGGCAGCTCCTGGGAATGGGAGCTTCGGAGGGAGGCGGAGGAAAGGAGGGTAAGACGATAGCGCTGACAGCATTTTGGGTGGGTAACTTTTAACGTCTCTCCAACGAGCACAGCGTATGCTCATTCAAGCACAGCACGAACGGAATAAACAAGTGGGAAAGGGGGGCAAGGGTGTGCAAAGGTTGTTATGATAGCTACCACACCTAGGCTGCCTCCCAAAGCGGACCTTTCATTTCACACTCAGAAACCAACAATGAACTGACAGGAACATTCAGCATATCATTTGCAGTGCTGTCAAGTGGTGTATGGTATTTAAAAGAAAAAAATACATATAACAGAAGTGGCAATCACAGAAAATGCCACCAAATAATGTGGTTTGGAGAAGGTGGCAAAGAGACGTGACGTGTGATTTTGTGTATTTCTCCATGGACTTTTGATGGAGGGCAATAACCTGTATTTTTATGCTAGCTCCAATAAATTACTTGGATGTACACTTGCCCCTGAGGTAGATCATTAGTGTGCTTGATAGGTTGAATAGCCTGGTACATTGCTATTCTGTGGCCATAGTCCTGACTACAGAGATCTCTGTGCAAATAGAATTGAATTATGCCCTCTGTCATAGTTGCCGTGTATTTAATGAATACCGAGTTGGGCATCAATAACTTTTCAAAGGCTGTTGATGCACATTGTCAACATTGCTAATATGCAATTATATGGACTTATTGAACACAGGAGACACAACTAGATCTTCTGAAGATTGCCGACATGTCTTTCAAAAAGAAAAAAATGTCACTCAAGTGCATCAAGAATTGGATAATTGAATTCTCATCAATTCCTTTGAATTTATTTCAAAGAAACCCTCTCATCCATAATCTGTAATGATAGAGAGATTACTGGACTCAGGAGCGCTTAGATAAATAACTTACAATGGACTATAACTGCTACTACTAATAATAATAATAACTTCATAATTACTTTGGATGAGTGTGTATTACTATGAAGTATGTTTACAAGCTTAAAATCTGACCTAATTAAAATGTGTAAGGCATACTTCTAGTCTTTTCCAGATGTATCAGATGGTAAAATGCTAACAGAATCACTTAGATCTATTCACACTTTTCATGTTTATTTAAAAACATAAAACTACACATTTTTTAACTTTTTGGATGAACCTTAAACTGACAAGGCAGAAATCAAAAGTAGGAATATGCATGACGATACTCTGGAATCATGATGATTCTGCTTCAATATGTGATAAGGTTTGTTGTGATATTCTACTGCAGCTTATTGCACACTGTAGTAAATTATATTTATCATTTCACTTTAACATGTTGTTTTTTCTTTTCCATTTAACAATGTAAATATATTAATCAGTATTTTTATTTTGTCAATTCAAAATTATTTCTTTAATCTTGTTTTTGTTATGTTATCAAATTTTCTTTATATTCCATATTGCACACTGTACAGTGATGATATTTCTTTAAAGGCCAAAAGGAATGAGTATTGCTACTGAAGACAAAGTGGTATAAAGGAATCCTATTGTATTAACAGGAAAGGTATCGGTATCACCCACTCCTAATCAGAAGAGAGTGATTGAATAATGTTGGTGGATCAGCACAATAAATCAAGACAGATAAACTTCCTATCTGGATATTTGAAATACTGGAAAATAAGCAACCCGATGGGATTCTTAATGATGAGCATTTGCACAGTGCAGATGAAGACTTCAGCATAAATGGCACATTATCAGTACCAAAAACAATAAAACAGCATTTTTCTAAATGAATCCCCTATTATTGTTATTATTATTATTATTATTATTATTATTATTATTATTATTATTATTATTATTATTATTATTATTATTA
>JBAMHX010000019.1:15082523-15092744 GCA_037177515.1 Pseudomugil tenellus
TAAACTATTCCTCAATTGCACTATGTGTGAGTGACAGCATTGTCAAACAAAATAGAAAAAAAGCTAAATCATCATATTTGGGTAGGAAGAAATGTGGGGAAAGTTTCTAACTCAGAAGACTGAATGAAATAATTATTCATAACAGAACAAAATCCATCATATAAGATGATAACTCAACAGTGTGGTGTGTTGTACATCCGTCATGCCCAAGTTTAGTCAGCGAGATCTACCATCCTGCAACTTTTAGATGCAACACATCATATTTAAAATACATAGCTCTTTCCCCGGCTTCTGCAGAGCTGGATGACATGCAGAAGAGGCAAGTCAGATATTTTATACACACGTTGCATCTTGAAGTTTCAGGATGGTAGAGCTCGCGGACCAGATTCTGGCACTCTTGCTGTGCACAGTAGTAATGGTTAAGCTGCTGCCGTCTAAACACAAACACACTATGTTGGTTCAAAGTGCATGATATGGTTTGCAAGACATGTTGAAAAATGGCGTTCTTATTTCTCCTTAGTTTATACAGATACAGTTTATGTAATAATGCAAAAAATAAATATGTTTTGCAACCAGATTAATTACTTATAAAAAAGTTACTTGATGTTTGATGAAAGTTCCACAGTTTTTTCATTCTTATGTAACTCAGTTCGGTTCAAAATGAATGCGACACTTTTGGCACCTTTGTCAGATCCTTTACCCACAGCATTGTAACAGTAATGTAACCTAGCATGCCGAGTAAATTTGGCCATGACACAGAAGACAAATGAATCTCTAGTAAATGAAGCAAACAAATAACTATCTGCTCAGGGCAATAAAATTTTCACTGCTGCTATCTTTGCTTAGTTCTTAAAAGTGAAGTCTATACTCCAGTAGTTCATAACTGGAGACTTAAAGGTGACTTTTTGATTATGACACAGTGATGAACTCTCCAGTGATGAAATTAAGGCTTTGCACTCAACTCTGGCTCAATTATTTCCATTTCTTAAAAAGTAAACAACCTTAAGATAATCACATTCCAAGAACACAGACTTTTCATACAATTCAAGCTGATGCTTAGTAATCTAATTACCTTTGTCATACTTATGCAACACAGAGTGAGATATGCCTTCTCCCCTCTCACAACAACACCAAGGCTACCCAAAGGGCATCCTTCCTAGACACAAACATTTGGGATTAAATACACTTATTTTTATTATCATCATTAACTTTTATTGCATGGCAGTCCCAGCAAAACCGATTCCCTATTGGGCAGAAAATTCAGCTAGAAATTCAATCTCATAAACAGTATTACAAGTAATCAAGTCAAAATGTTTTGACTTGTAGGCAGAAACACAGAGCAAAACTGGATCTTATTTATTTTCTTGCTGTAAAATCATTAGAAAACTTTTGAGGTATTACACTTAATGATATGTCATTCCCTTATGGAGTGCTTTAAAATTACTTAAATGTTTTTTTTTTTCCATTGGTCATATTATCTGCATGTAGGAGATTTAAGGAGAGTTCTGATTATATTAATAACCAAAATCTGATTTAAACCAGTGAATTCTACTGACTCAAATGTGGTTTCCTATTCTCTTTTTTTCACATAACAATGTGGGAAAAGTGACTTCATGCCATGCTACACTGGTCCAGACAAGGAGGGGAAGTGTGTTTAGCAGAAGGTGCTGTGTAAGCTTCAGTGTTTGAGGAGAAAAGGGGAAAAAGAGAGGTTGAGTTGAGCATGTTGCCTTCATCTCTTATCACATCAGTGAGTTAGTGTTGGCCTTTTCCTTTGCCTCCTCATCTTTTGCTCTTTCTCTGGTTGTTATTGTAACCCCACCTCTGGTTTCTCCCCACTACACACCCCTCCTCTATAATTTGCTGCATCAAGATGATTTTTTTATGGTAAAACAGTCCATTTCCTTCTCCACCCATCTCTCATTAATTCCCCTTTATTTGCACCATTCTTCCTACTCCGTTGCTCGTTCATCCTCTACTTATCCCCTAGCTTACTCCCTTCCTCATCAACCCCCTCTTCTTCACTCTCCCCTTCTTACTTTCTCTCACTCCTTCTCTCTCATGGCCTGGGGTGCTTTGATCACTTGTTCTTACCCTCCTTATCCTGCCTCCCTCTCTTCCACCCGTTTTTCCCGACTGTGCTGTCATCAATATCACAGTCATCTGAGAATTCCTTCTTTATCCTTCTCAGTCTCGCTGTGGCTTTCTTTAAGATCTTACTTTCTCTGCATTTCACTCAACGTCCCTCGCTCCCTCTGTCTCCTCCTACTGATTGATTTTATGTTTAATGGCTTTTCTGGCCTCATCTCTTTCTTTCCTCTTCTTCGCACTCTTTGTTTCTCTCCCCTTTTTCCTTCTTTATGTCCCATAACTCCATTCCCTCTTCCTGCATCCTTTTGATAGGCAGATCACTATCACCATCAGATTCGCAGAAACACACACACACAGACTTCAATCACAGAAGACCCAATGTGCTGTCAGCCTCTAAGGATTATGGGCCATCTACATCACCCTCTTCTCTCCTCTGTCTTCAGGCTGTATCCATCCATCCATTCTGCTTTCTTATCTACATCCATCAAGCCATCCATCAATCTCTTGTCCCCCATATACTGTAAAGCAGGATATATATTGCTGTCCCCCTTTCTTCCTCATCAGTCCTTCTATACTTTTCATAGCTCCGTTTACCTGCCATCAACGGACAAACAGACAATATGGAAGAGTGTTAAGCATGTGCACCTTTCATTCTTAACAAATCACCTTCTGAACTAGAAGCGATTTATCGGACATTTATCCGATTACATGTACAGCTGCATTGTGTGTGCCACGATGCCTTGCTGCACAGAGGATGCGATTTCACTTGTGGTCTCAATGTCACATTTAGCATAAATTCATGCCAGGATGCATTACATGGTTCTGGGTGCATAAGAGCCAGAGCTTACAGCCAGTGCCATCAAATCTGCTAAACTAATGGAATCTGTGGCAGTGTGAACAGAATTCAACTTAACTTCTGGATGTTGTCCCGCAAATGATGTCCAGATGAGATGTGCAAAAGATACAGGAGGAGAATTCAAATGTGTGAATCCTACTTATTCTAAAATTGGGCAGCAAAGAAATGTGTTGAGCACCATGTGCTTAAAACTCATGTGCATTGACTTTGGTGGAAGCTGAAGACATTGAGCCTTACAGATCCATAAATGTTACAAAAGTAAAACTTTTGGTTTGGTTTTTAATGAGTTTTTCAGGAAAAAACTAAAACAAAATAAAATAGTTAACTTGTGATAATTGTTGGACATTGCAGTTGCAATGACTCCTAATAGTCTGCTGGATCCACTATACTTGGTGGACCGGTTCAATTGAGGATTGCAACACTACTGCAGATTTACACTACAGTTAGTCAGACAAACTAAACAATTGCAATAATATACTCCCCCTGTCACCTGAACAGGTGCAGCATCAAGAATTACTGAAAAGATAATACAAGGCACACAGCAAAATTTGCTCATCTGTTGGTTAAAGTAGGCCAACGTATCTTTCTACCACATAAGCTGCAGTCTGCTTCCTGCAGGTTTATTCATCCCAAGCAAACCAGGTTCTACATTTTAAAGTGGACCACTTCTCTGATATGCATCAGCTTGATTGTGAATTCACAACTCCTCAAAAAAATCAAACTTTACAAGCAAACAAATCGGGGTTTGATTCACAAGGGACACAGACGCATTGTGATCACAAGAAACCCAATTTAACAGAAAAAAATATACAAAAAAGGACTCCTATAACTAAAATGCAAAACTGTGTTGTTTCTAATGTCTGTGACCTCTACTCATCTTCTGAGACCACTCCTCACATCTCAAATTGGCTTTGTTGCTGAACCATCCGTGTAGCTGATATCACTCTGAAAAAGCAAAGTTTAGCTCCAAATAACAATCTGACTTTTGCTCTTTCACTTTCTTCCAGTTGTATGTTCCCCACCATCACAATACTTCCTCAGCAGTGCTTTGCTGGAAATTTCACCCACTGTATCTGTAACAGATGGGCAATGACTGCAACTTGCTTTTCATTATAAAGCCTCTGATAGGATAATCAAGAAGAAGTGACCACGCTAGTGGAAGTCTGACCTTTTGAGGGGATGAGTTAACAAGGTCAGTGTAATGAATTTGCCCTTGTAGAACATCCAGCAGCATCCAAAATATCAAATCAAGGTCTCAATTACTTTAATGTTTCTAAATGTTCAAATATTCTGAAATTGGAGAGGTTTGAATAAAATTTCGAAGGAGTTGTTTGAAGTTTATAGTCATAGTATTTCTATCTCCTTCTCACGTTTTCCTCCAACATATTTGGATTTTGTGCTCTTCCTCAAGGGCAGGCTGCTCCTCAGTTCACTGAAGCAAAAGAGACAGAAATCTACTGAACGAATTCCACCTAGAATGTAAATTATGTTATTTATCTATATCAAGACTGTCAAGTTCTGTTTAACTGTGCTGTTTTTTAAGCACAATTAGAGCACACATATGCAATTTCAAGTGATACAAACATAATGTGTGGTTATGAAGCAAAAAAGAAAAAAAGAAAAAATAGAATGTGAAACAACTACACAAACTGTTTAGCCTTAAACTCTGTAAGATGGTTCCTTCAAGACTAAGGTCATCTGTCAATTTGAACAGACCGACTACTGTAGTACAATATGTGTCAAATATCACCTGCTGTGTTGGCAAACAGGTGATTTAAAGAATCATCCTCCTCCTCTAAAGATGGTTTGTGCTGGATGCTTCTAGAAACAGCAACCGTTCAGCTCAGCAAGCTGAGCTTAATAAACTAAACAAGTTGGAAACATTCAATCAACCAGAATAAATTGTGAGTTATGTCTTTTTGCAGCTTTAAAAGAAAGTTTTTTGATGCTGAGGGTTTTTCTCTTTTTAGTTGGTGATTTGTGTGTGTGCTTAATTTAAAAAAAAATAATAAAAAAGGGTTTAGATTTAATCTGTCACGTTAGACTGTTTGTATGAGAATTTGTCAGGTTTTCAGAAAACTGTTTGACTCTGTTAAGCTGAGCCACTTGTACATCATATATGACCCGAAAATTGGTTTAGTTATGTTATTTCTGGCTTTGTTTTTTTCTCCATTGTTCTTCCTTCCTTGTATATATATTCAGATATGTTACAAATCAGTCTGCTGACCTTATTTTTAAACCATATTGCTTGCTGTCCTCTTCTCGGTGGTGTCATAGTCATTTCATCAAGGGCACACACACCCTCATGCTAGTATCAACCAAGCTGACCTTCAGCTCCTCCCACCATCTGTCCACAAATCAAAGAACAGATGCTGCCTGCCAGTCAACTAACAGCCTGACATTTAGGCCAATTAGGGCATTAGAATGATTTAATGATAGATCAACAGATTGAGGCATTAAAAGAGGAGAAATGATGGATAGCATTATATCAAACTTATTCTTTATGACCATGATTTTTTAAATAAATGGTTGCAGATACACTGAGTTAAAAGTTATTTTCTTGTTATAAGTATCTCAAAATATTCTGAAAGTTTGACAAACAACCAAATCTCAATAAAAAAAAAATAAATGTGCACTTTTCTGTCATTTTTAGCCACCTAATTAAAAAAGAATGAGAATAAGAAGTCATGAGTTTAGTGGTCCATCATGCAGCTCCTCTCTTTAGCCACAGCCAGAAACAAGTTACTTTTGCACCTGTTTAGTCAAAATTGACGCTAATCAGCAACTTGTGTGGCACAATGGTGTGCGGGGATTAAATCATGATCAATACATCTCTATAACAGGGTGACTATGAATTACATCTGGAACATGTGATCAAGTCATTTCTGACCAAAGCAGTTACGCTGTTGGATTAGGCATATTTTGTTAATGTGGTTCCAGCAAATAACTGATTTAGTTTTTTAAAGCAAAAAAATAATATTAGAATTGCATCTGTACATAATCTTAAATGCTTCATGAGATCCATGAATTAACTTTCTGCTAATACAAGAATCACTCTGGAAGGCTGGAGCCAGTGTCCTGCATAGATTTTTCTGCTGAAACACACCTGATTTAAATGAATAGGTCATTATGATGCTTGTACAGAGCTTGAAAACAAGCCGTTGGTGAACCATTTAATACAAAACCAATCTGCTTGGATATCTAAAACTCTGCAGCACAGTGGCCCTAAAGGTCTTGACTGAATGATCCTTGCTCCTGTATATTCCCAGCTTTAGATTAGAAAATTTATTTTCATTTCACAACACTCCCTTTCCAATTTCCAAGTGATGTCTATTTACATTTTCCATGTTTTAAATGCTGCTTTTAACTACAGACTTTAATTCTGAAAAGAAACCAGATTTCTGAATGCAATACAAAGATGATTTGTAACTTATATCAAGCAGGACCTATAACTCCAGATGATATTATTAAGACAACTAAGCTAATTAATAACAGGTGAAAACATTGTTAAAAATTAATTTGCAAACAGTGATTGTAAAAGTCTTTCTACAGGACAGTTTTGCATTTCCAGATCTACCTGGTGATATAAAATATTTAACAGGTGGAAAAAGAGGAACTCTGCAAATGTTCCCACTTTACTGAATCTATTACATATTCACTGGTTTGCACCTCAGCTTGTTAATTATGCTCACTCTCACTTTTTCAGACTTAACGCTACATTAGTTCTGGAAATTTAAAACTTGCAACTTTAATGCTTTAGTTGGGTTAGGAAGCCAACATCACACTACTGTAAGTGGTTCTTTGCCCAGCAAAGAGCTGGTGGTTACAGCCGTTTTTAAGTAATTATGCCAGTGTTGTTTGGCTCTGAACAAACATTGCAATTGCTTCCATGGCATATCCTTAGAAACCAAAATAATACACAAAATGAGTTTAAAGACAGAAAGAAGAAACCATTAAACTTAAACCAACATATTTCATCAGGTGCAAGCAGCTTAAGTTGAAATATGAATTTGATGGCCCGCCTAATTGTCTATCTTTCAGGTGCCGTCATCAGTGGCATGAGCCACACGTGGAGATGTGTGAATCGCCACCCTTCTTAAGAAGCTCTCTGCCCTGAACGCCGTCTGTCTCTTAGGCCAGGGCTGAGAGTTCACCATGGGCTGTTGTAGGGTGTGAGCATGGCATTTTGGTTTAGTAATCCTTATTTCCTTTTTAAAATAAAAGCATTTATATTGCATCCAACAACCCGAGTCTGCCCTCCCTTATTGGTTGTCACGTCTACATTCGGGTCATGACACAGACGTTCATGTCAAAGTTCATGTCAGTTGTATAGCATGGTGAATGATTACATTAACCCTATAAAGCCAAACGTATCACTCTTTATACATATACTTTCTGAAACATTTTCCATCACTTCATGGTAGAAAACTATTGTAGTTGTAAACTATGTGATACTGGTGTCCGATCCCCCAGGTGAACAGCAGAAAGCAGAAGATTACACCACATTTGTCACATGGTAATGAATGGTAAATATATATATATATATATATATATATATATATATATTTACAGACTTTATATTTTTAAAGTTGGACTTTTCTGCCCAGTTCCTCTGAGGTTAGATTTAATGCTATTAATAATTAATAATAGACTATTAATAATAGTCTAAATGTAACTTATCATCTTTAGGGTTACTTAAGTATCTTGATGCTAAATTTGTTAGCGAGAGCTTTTCCTACAAGTTCTGTCTGCTGCCTATAATATTGCAGTGACCCTACTATTCCCCACCTGTCTCTCTATACTAAAACACATGACTACAGGGACATTAAAACAAACGACATGTGGCAAGTTGATGTCAGCAAGACACTTTATTGATCAGAAAATGTGTTTTCTGATCAACTAAAGTTTGATCTTCTAGTTCACAAGATTTACTTTTACTTATTGTAATCTACTTACCTACATTTACCTTGAACAAATGTCAGACTAAAATACTCAGTATTTTTAAATATAATATATCGAGAATATATGATAGGCTTCCTTTAAAGACTACAAAAGTCTGACCAATAATGTTTCGAATGATACTCTGAATAACCTACTGGCCAGATAAGGTCTGCTCGGCTTGTCAAATAAAAGGATCAGCCGCATTACAGAGTCTACGGAGATGGTAAAGCTTTCAAAGATTTCAGTGGTATGTATTCAGCAGCCATACAGTTAGAGGCTCTTCCATTTGCCCAAACAAAGACAAAGTACAAGTAATTGCAAAATATTTAAAGATCAAGACCCGATTGAGGGGAAATGAAGCAAAATAGACTGACAGTAAGTTAAAAGCAAACCTCAACTTCAAGATCTGAGATACAGAAGGACACTGTTCTGATCTGGTCATGAAACAGTTTGTAGATTATTAAAAGTAAAAAAAAAAAAATTAAAAACGTGACGTGCACTTTTTTCTCTCATTCATTCATTCTACTTTTGCTCCCTCTTTTTCTGCGTCTGTCTATGTGCTGTGTTTAAAAGTGTGTGTTTGCATGTTCACCTGTGTCAGTCCCTGGGTTTGTGTACACGTCTGGCTTTTAGGATGTGCTTTCATCTGTGTGCGTGGGAGAGACAGACACGGAGAGGAGAGAGATGCTGGCTGTTGGTGAGTGTTAAATGTCATTCCTGACTTCTTAAACAAATAGCGGCACAGTGAGAGTTTAACGCATCACAGCACTGACGAAACACATTTCACACTTGTCTCTCATCTTTTACAGCCATGTTCGTTTTTTCCCCTCTGTGCTCCCCTTCTATATCTTTAGCTTTTCTTAAGGAGTATGAGAAGCTGTGTTCGTGACTGTGAAACACACACACACATACACACAACTGAAATAAAGCTAAATGATTCATACCAGCAGCTGGCAAACATTCGATTAACCAAGTCCTACCGAAAAAAAAAAAAAAAAAAAAGACTGGTATGTCAGACGGGCAGAAAAATTCATGAAAAATTAAGGTTCTCTTAAAATTAGTTCCTCGCAGTGTCATCGTAGCTGTCATCTGTATCGTGGACATCATTTCAAATGTATGGGGTGCGCACTGCAGATGATGAATGGAAGTGCTACGTCTCGAGTGGTTCTACAGAGTGATGGTCTGATGAACAGATGTGCTGGGTTTTATGCCATGTCGCATATAGACAGTGCACGCACAAATAAAACGAAGATACCGTTCGTTGGGTTAAACATGCAGATAATTCAAAACCCACCTGCAGAGAATGATAATGCAAGTGAAAGCTGTGCTTCCCTCAGAGACGCATCAAGGACTTGATCCGTATCTATGTGAAATAAACTGATAACTGTGTTAAATCAAAGGATGCTGAAGAATATGTAATCATTACAGCCTGTCAGTAAAGCATTACCACATGTTGTTCTCTGGATTATTAATTTCAAGGTGAATGAGGGGTGGATGGGGTCAGAGAAAGCAATTGTTGTGATTGGCATCACAAAGACTGCATGGCATGATTTATTCAAATGAAAAGAAATTCAAAAATATTTTTACTTTTTTCATGAATTATATCCTAATCTTTGATATTGTTGCATCAAACTGGGCATCCACAAAAAATTTAAATAATAAAGTGAAATAAAAATGACAAACTATGTAAAGTGATGTCTTTATAAAAAAGGAATTATTAGATTACTGTCACCAAGTATAGTCACAGTAATAAGGTACTGTCACAGGATTTAGATAGCATAATATCACATCTCATGCGGGTGACAGCTTCTCAAAAATGCTTATGAGAGAAACTTAAAATGGATATTTCTAAATAGTTTTTGACAGGGTATCTATAGACTGAAATCACTTGAAAAGGCAACTGCAACATGTCCTAACACAGATTAACCAAGCATGTCTGATCAGTATGCTGATGTATAACTAGCTGGCATTTAACCCTAAGTAATCAATATGTGCCCAAAGAGAGGATGATCAATATAGGAAGGAAAAAGCCAGTAAACTGATAACATGTAGAAATCCCTCCAAAAGCACATCATCCATTTTAACTGTACATGATCATTTTGATTTTACATAGTCAATGTGCAACAAAAAGGGTCCAGCTGATCACGAGTGCTTACAACTATTCACTGATTTACTATGAAACTGCTGGGGAGAGATATTGTGAAGGTTATTTGTTGAGTTTGTCTGGTGACTGACCACTTCATAAGCATATCCATTATGTATTATTATTATTATTATTATTATTATTATTATTATTATTATTATTATTATTATTAGTAGTAGTAGTAGTAGTA
>JBAMHX010000019.1:15097424-15110094 GCA_037177515.1 Pseudomugil tenellus
TATCATAGACATCTCACGATGAATATTAGGATTTTTAAAACTGTGTCAGCTCTGTGACACATAAAATATTGAAAAATCCAAAGTAAACTCGATTCATCGCACAAATAAAAGTTATTAAGGAGAAATTACAAAGCAGAATGATTGTGCTTTGTTATGGGTCAGGTGTGAGACTTGACTTCTAAGTTTTACGGGATAAATACACAATTGCCTCCTTTACATGGGACTTTTAATTCCTCTTTAATTCTCAATAAAAATTATACAAATGAGTGTTAGTACCAGTCAAATCTTAGTCAGATTTTTTTTATCACTCTAAAAGCAGAACTTCTGGACAAAACTAAAACCGAAGAAGCTGTAGGTGAAGGATGGTTCAAATTAATTTATTCTTTAGTACCCACTCTTTCATCTTCATCACAGGGGTGCACTGTTTTAAATACCACAGAAAGGATATCTGTTATCTTGCAGATTGTAAAAAGGTTTCATCTGGACAAACTTTCATCTACACTGTTTCATGTACAGTAACACATAAGTAAAAATATCAACAAACACATGACCAATAAAGCCGTTTTCATCTTTTTCCGTTTTCATCCACATTTCCTCCCCTCCCTTTTTTTCAGCCCCAAAATGTCTTTATGCTAAACCGTTGTCACGCATTCAGATCCTATGACTTACCAGCAGTCACCGTGGTAACGCAAAACACATCCATCATAATCACCATGACAACAAGAGATAAAACTGTCAATCAGCACTGTCCCAAAGGAAGATGGGATAAACTTATGCAGCAACATGTGCAAAAGCAAAAAAAAAAAAAAAATTCAGATCATGCTACACATTTATAGTACACTGACAAGGCCGTCAGATAGGCACACAGAGAAATGATGTCTGGGGTATTCACCTGCACACTCGATCAGCTGTGAGATCATGCACCGCTCTGTGCACACAGACATGTACTTACAGACATTAAAGCTGGAGCTGGACATATCCATCTTAAGCTGACATACTGCCAGTTTAACAGCTCCTCACCACCAGGTGGCCACTGAGCAGTGAGCTTAGGAATCAACGACAGAGACTTGAACAATATCATGAAAGAAATACTTGCTTTTGCCTAAAACAATGAGTAACATCTTTTTATTTTGGTCTTTTTTGTTTATACAGTTCCAAAAAGATGTAGGCATGCTCACACTGGTACCATTATGGTGTAAAAGAAATATCATGACAGCAAAACAACTGGTAGTACTCTCCCTGCTGATTTGTGGTACTCCTCTAAAACAACCAAAAATGTCTACAATGGCAAAGTTGTGCACTGAATCTCCACAAGTTACATCCCTTCACTCACACTTTCTCTCCAGAGGGAAAGAGTAATAAAGCCTTCCCCCTATTTTTTTTTTACCTCCATTCTGTTTCCCACAGACATGTCCTAGTCATAACCTTTCCCCCCTTGTCTCTACTCAGCTCACTCTATCTCTCTCTATCTCTGTTTCACTCACGCTTTCTCACCATCCCTTCTTCTCTCTCAGATTAAACTGTCTACCCTGCTGCCCTCTTGAAATCCCTTGTTACATGCCTCCTCAGGCTGTGTGTTGGTGCATGTGTGTGTGAATGAACCCAGACATTCTGGCTGAGCATTAACCTGTCAAAGTATCAAGAAAAAATGAGATAGAGAGGGGAAAGTAGAGTGACAGAGAGAAAAAAGAAGGAAGGAGTTGGGTCAGTAAATCCAGAACTCTACATGTTGTTATGCAGCTGAGTTGGTTGTGTTCCCATAGCAACCTTTTTTTTTTGTACTGGATCCATCACATCAGTTTGCTGCTTTTCAATTTTTCATACAAAGACACCACTTTACCCTGTTGTCCATAGGAAAAATCTTTTATCTGTATTTATTGATAAGTTGTTTTATTAAGTAAACATACTTCTACCATATACTCCTAAATCTAAACATCGATCCATACAAAAATATGCTTACTTATTGCTGACCCAACTTTTACAACCTGTCTGTGTTGGAGCCTCACATGTCTTCATGTTAATGCATTTTCCCACTATAAGGACAAACAGAAACATGTGAAACAATCTTAGTTGTGGGCTGGTCATGGCTGTGTGGGGGAGACCGGGGACAGTTGCAACAAGGGAAGGGTTGCAACATGTAGTTTTTCTCCAATCAGAAATCAACTAGAGTCAGCACTGCCCCCCATACTAGAGAAGAAGCAGTGGAATTACAGAAAAGCTCCAAGGTTTATTTAAAAAAAAAAAAAAAAAAAAACAGAGTTTTTAAGTGATGAAAGTAAATTTTTTCTTCAGCTGAGTGACATTTTAGCTTTTGGCTAATATAGATTAACTAGTATCAGGTTGCACTGTTAAGCTAGCACATGGGGTCTTGTCACGGCAAACAGTACGAGTCAGTCGCAACAGGTGTTGTAATTGTCTATAAATATACAACACAAATGTATTAATATAAAAACAGACCACACAACAGCGTTTTAAAAACTTTATTCATTTTTAAACAAAATAATTGAAATGTCACTTATGTCAACAAGACATTATGATTGGAGTAAATCAGTGATTTTTTTTATCAAGC
Organism: Pseudomugil tenellus; assembly: GCA_037177515.1. NCBI lineage: Eukaryota > Metazoa > Chordata > Actinopteri > Atheriniformes > Pseudomugilidae > Pseudomugil > Pseudomugil tenellus. The sequence continues at coordinate 15,099,994 of JBAMHX010000019.1, forward strand.
GGATGTGAAATTATCACTAACATAATCTTATGCTTATTTTATTAGATTAATATTTTTTTATTAACACTGAAATATATTGTATTTTTAACATCTTGCAACTGTCCCCAGGCTCGGGGACAGTTGCAATATGTGACTCCTTACATTGAAAAGCTAAATAGGAAGAAAGTACGTTATGTAACTAATTTTAAGTGGTTTAAACTTAGAACTCATAGAAGTTTATTGTATAAAAATTTGATTTCTCTAATTTAAACCATCTGTGAGTAATGGTGTATAATGTAAAAAGTGTTGCAACTGTCCCCGGTCTCCCCTACTTTATTATTTTTTTTTTTTTTTCTTGTACAAAAACAGAAAAAAATGAACACATACAGTATCTACTTCTAAAACCCGAGTGTTAAACAACAGAGACTCTCCGATTCAGCTGTTGTTTGAGCTATTGACTAATCTCAAACTTCCTGGCTCACGCTGTCTTCCAACCAACCTAAATTCAGCCAAAATATTGGCTCACCTTTTGTCGGCGATGCATTTTGTACAGCGAGACTTCTGCTCCCCATGAGAAATCTTTCACATCAGGCAGACATAAAAGGTTGATATCTTTTAATTCTTTGGAGAAAAAGAAGCTGCGGTGCTGAGAAAAACATGAAACTATATCTGCAAAGACTGGTTGCATCAGCAAAAAAAAAAAAAAAGTCAAAATATGTGAAGTTGCAGGGTCAAGCCATTTTATTACTAACTATGATTCTCCTCCAACTACGATGTTGAAGCCTGTTTGCAGGGTTTCATCATTGCAGAAACAAAATAACTTTTCAGGTTATTTCGTTTTGACATCATCTCTGCTGTAAATGATTAAACTAAAGTGTTTACATGTGGTAATGAAAGAAACTTACCTCACAAGTAGTCCGATACTTTTCCATTATGTTATACTTCCAAAGCGGTTTGTATAAATAACAAGCTCTTTATGCAGCCATGATATTGCCTCATTGTCTTTTTAAAAGACTGTTTTGCTCTTCACGGTGACTTTGTGAATGACACAGACATGATCAAGTAGCTAAAACTAAGCTTATCTTGCCATAAATGAAGGTTGCTACAATTGCATACTGTAAGTACATAGAATCAGATCTGTGTCTCTTAAAAGAAAAAAAAACACTCTTCTCTCTAAAAAAATATTATTTTCTGATTAGAACTGCTGGACTAAAATATAAATCTGAAACCGTAAGCCATGCACACAAAAAGAATATTGAAATAATAATAATAGCAGTGTATGCTGGACAATTATACTCAACCGTGCAGCTGCAGCAGTAGAGTGAATAAAGGATGTAATACTCTGCTGGTCAAGTGCATTATGAGAGCCTCATTGAATAAATTGAGATATACTACATGAATAGTACAGCTGAAGAGCGTAAGCACTCTGGCTAAACTCAACTGGGTAAATTCAGCATGTAAAGAAGCAAAATGTGGTGCAGATGCACAGCCAGCTTCTTGATCATTCCAATAGATTAAACAGAAGGTTCAGACTGTGCTGAGCTTGGTATGAATGCGCAGATTGTTGCACTGAAAGAGAATTAAAGGTTTAAAGAGGGCATGCCAGTTTCCCAAATCTTAAGGGTATTGAGGTGGATCTTTTATTTGCATTCTGCTGAGCCAGCATTTTTTTTAGAGAGAGGGCAGACATTCTTTATTAATGCGGCTTTCTGACAATAGGTTGTTCTTCTGAAAAAGGTTCATTCTAATCAAAAGCAGAGCTTTTCATAAACAAAACTAAGTGATTTGTATCTTAACTTAATACAGCAGTGACTATAGATAAAACTAGGTGAAACGCTAATCCTGTTCCACCTCTATAATCTCTTTACACAGACTTTAGAGCTATAGTTTTGTCTCTGAAGGGAAGCCTCTTTTACAAATGCTACAGCATCTAATGGCCCCTAGACATGTTAGCTAATCATTGTAACAGTTACTGTGATATATTTTGTGTTCCACAATCTGGTTTTTCTTTTGAGTTCATCTAAATATGAAGACGCCGTGACTCAGTTATTATTATCAGAGCTTAAGGAAAATCTGAGGAGAAAGGACAGAGGTGACATCACAAGAAAAGTTCAGGGATAGGAAGAAGAAGACAAACCTACTCTTTCATTACACTATTAGTAAAAAATGAGACCTTCACTCATAAGTACATGCACCCAAACAGAATGTGCACATCCAGAAATGCTTAGTGGTTAAATGTGATCATGCTCACTGCAGTGTGCCACTACTGTGTGCAGGATGTCTGCATGTGTGTCTCTGCACATTAAAGTGTGAAAAAGGGGTTTTCTCCCTCTTTCTTTGTGTGGTGTGCACTGGAATTGTGTCTGCATCTAAGAGAGTCTCGATACATGTGGTGCATTTTGTCATGTCAGCAGACTAACAAGGCAAAGAGGCAATTATAATAAGCATATTTTACACCAATAAAACTGCAGTTAGCTAAAGTACACCTTCACTGCCTGAAGAAAATCTTTGTCACCTAAAGTGTTTAGTGTAAATAAAAAACTGGGTTTATATAAAACAATGATCACTTTACAGTCAAATAAATAAAATGTGTATAAATTAATGAATTGGAGAGGAATAAAATCCACTAAAATTCCAACAAACAAGAGAGGTACATTTGAGATTTGTTATGATTATTAGATCAAAACAATTTAAATAAATGTAAGGCCTTTTTTTGTCAAGATACTTTACATTACTGTAGTTAAATGAGAATTCTATTTGGGAAAATTCTACACATTCATATACTGGTAAATAAAACCGAACAGTGGATTTTGTGCGTTACAGTGCATACTTGTAACTTGCTTTCAGTACACTGCTCTTATTCATGTGGCCTTTATCACCGATCTTGGAATGTATCCCCGAATCTACCTATTATTCCGTCTCTTTTTTGCCTCGATTAGGTTTGGAAATATTTTTGGTTAACAGCAGCAAGTCTATCAGACCATGTTGCTCTTGGATGTGTGGGTTAGCCTGCCAGGATCAGAGATGCCTTCCTAACATAGGCGGAGGAACACTCATATCTTAATGGGTAAAATAAACAAGCATCAGCGGTTCACACATCCACATGCTGATTTAATATACGTTTGCAAATCAGATGCTTTCAAGAGCTTGAATTTGCATCTTGATGAATAAATCAGTGGATGTCATTAATAAATTAAGAGTTTCTCAGTGGAATTTTTTGGTACCACAGGCTTTGTTGAGGCTGCAGGTTTCTTCAAGTGATTGCGAACTTGGTGATCTAATTTTGGTGTATGTTAGTTTAGTTAGGCAATAGTATAAAACCTTTCAATAATTCAGTATTGGATTATGTTTTAGTTGAATAAATAAGGAATGAGATACAATGAGCAAATTTATGGTGTAAATATTAGTGAATTTCTCAAAGCTCTAATACATAAATTAAGAGCTGTAATCACCAATAGCTAAAGCTTCTTCTATGTCCTTTGTTTACTTTCTGTAGAAGTTCTTTCTTAGAAAGAAGTCCATAATGCACTATTTCAGTGTCGACAGGATTAGGAAACTCAGCAAATAGAAAAGAGGAAAGAGACAGACAAAAGTAGTCACAGTTACTTGTGCAAAAGAGAAAAACTCAGAGAAAGTAAGGAACTGAAAGGAGTGCAGCATCCTAAGCAGAAATGATTGTATGGTATTTGCAGATACAAGAGCAACCTCATATGACACAGTGAACCGAAGTTTAGCTAAGCTCCCATCATAGGAATCAGCGACAGGAGGGAAGAGAAAAAAACAAGAGAGGACAGGAGGGAAATGAAGGGAGAGGGAAGTGGAGTGGGAAGGGAGGTAGCAGGTAAGAGTAGGTCTGCAGAGGAGAGATAAGAGTACTTCAAGTGTCAGTACAAGACTGGTACATTGATCTAAGAAAGAGAGAGAGCGAGACAGGCAGAGTTGCAGTTTCATTACTGTGAACAGTGTTTTGAATATCATTTTAAAAAGCAATGCTATTATGTTATAAATAAAACATGCCGATGAGTGCATCCTATAATAAAGAAGAGGAAATTATTGTTGAGGTGGGAGTTTTAATTCTACTTATTCTATATTCTGAGGTTTCCTGAAGCCAGAAGCTCTGACGAGTGAACAGAAGAAAAGATAAGCATGTCCTTCCCTCTGCAGCATTTCAACAAGCAGCTGTCATCTGTGCAAAGTCATAACTTATCATAACTTTTCAGTGAAGTTTTTAACTGCTAAAACTATCGGCATCCATAAAATGTAGGTTAAAATGTAAAAATGTAGAACATTAATGCTACATAAAAATAAAAAAAACATAAAAAAAACATCTATTAACTTGAAAGGGAGTCTTGCCAACTATTTTAAAAAGGCTAATTCTGAAAAGACTGCTGAACACAACACAATGATGGCATCAGTTCATCTTTAATTAAATGCTTTTTATTTAGTTCAATCTGTTTGAATACACATCCTACCCAATTTGCAGTGGGACACTGATAACTTTAGTTTTGGGATATCACTGGAAAACTATGCCAAAGTTTAGACAGTTTGGCATCTTTTATATCATTATTTCAGGAGCAGAATTGCTCAGTGGAACTTTTTACAAAATTAAATCACCACAGTGACTCCACAGAGACAGATTAATTGGTCAAAATGCATCCCTTTGAGTGTATAAATGTGCTTTTATGATGGGTTTTATAACAATGATAATTAAATGTGCAAAGTATGTTTTGCACAGCTATACACATGTGATTCTGGATTTACCCTATTTGTAACAAACACACAAGCATGTACTGCAATTTATGAAGTCAGTTTGGCAGCATGTGTGTAGTACAGAACTGTTCGTGTGTCTCTCCAGTTTGCCTGGATCAGCAGAGCTTTACATCCACAGGGAACCATTAGCAAGATAATAATGAGACCATGGAGGAGCTGGTCTCTCTCCATGTGTGTGTGCGCGTGTGTGTATGTGTAGCCTATGTGTGAAAGAGAAAGAGTAAAGACTGAGGTGTAAAACAAACAAACTACTTGCAGAAAAATGTGAAAATCCTTTATGAGAGTATTTTTTTTTTTTTTTTGGTATCTTCTCATATTCCAATAATGCTCGACACACAATATGTATACACAGAGGGTCACTTCCACACTTCTGCATTGTTCATGTGCACACCTGGTGCATTTCCAGGGGTTCAGGATTCATCTTGAGGCTTTAGGGAGTTTTTTTTGTATTTCGATGTTGGAATAATCACAAGGTTGTTTTCACCATTCCTATGCTTTATTCTTCCACTTCAGTTCTGAACAGTTCAAACTCCTTTTTCAGCACCTGACATGCCTTGCAGAAACATGGAGCCTGTTTCATTTCAGGTCAACCTCTTGCATATTTTAGCCGTTTCCCTGCTTTAACACACATGACTCACATGAGTGAATCAGGGTTCAGAACTTTAAAAGAAAGGTAATTTAATCCATCTAATTAGCTTCAGGCATGTTGGAAATGGGAAGCACCTAAAGTCTGCAGGATAGCGGCTCTCAACTACAACAGTTTGACATCCCTGATGTTAGATTAATATAATTTTAAAGAGTTTTAATCTCTACAAACAAAGGAGAAAAGTGCAACTGTTTGGTATAATTTGCAAACCGTTTTGTTGCTGTGGTGATCTGGTCATTCAGGTTCATGAATTTGTGCATAAATGTAATAACATAATGATACTTAATGATGGCAAAACATGTCCACATTACCACTTTTTCTTTCACATAAAGCACTAGATTTAATTAAAGAATCAGAATTACAAAGAGGTGTCCAGAATGGATGATAAAGCTTTTACAAAGACCCTGAACCTCGTAGGAACAGCAACTGCCAACTGCCAAAGTTGATTCACAACTCTCCAGATTATATAACAATGGTATTTTTGTTTGTCTGAGTTATGCACAGTTGGCATTTTAAATGCTCATACAAAATTTTGTGTTGCATCATCACACTTGCTGTCCAGGGCAAATAATGGAATATACATCACAGATACCATCAGATGGTTTTATATTCTACTTAGTAATAAATACAGGCATATATGAGTTTGTGAATTAGTTTGACACATATAAAGGGCAACGGAGGTTTATTTCTATAGCAGAAAATGCAATGAATTGGCTTTAAAGTACCCTGAAATGACTTTTAATTCCAAGTCTTGCATAAAAAATTTAAACACCGAAGTGGAGTGGAGAAGAAACAATAAAAACAACATTTAAAACAGAAATAAAATGAATAAAACAGAGACAGAAAAAGATAAAATAAAAGCAAAATGCAAGAAATAAAAGTTAGTATGAGCAATAAACTCATACATTGACAACTTGTAAAACCATTGCGTCTCGGGGTATCCATAGTACATCAATATGACAGCTCAGATTGTAGCTGTTGTACCGGAAAAGAAAAGTGACTGGACCCGAGTCAAAGTGTATGCAAGTGGGTCTCAGACTGAGTGAATATTCCTGTATAAATGCTGTAATTTGTCAAATCTCAGGTGAGTTTTTTTTTTTTTTTTTTTTTTTTGGAATAAGCGATAGAAAATGGATGGATGAATGGATATCCTATTGTCTTTATTCTCTCACAAACACTGTGAGTATTTGATGCATGAAAAACTCTGATTCTGAAGCATTCTGACAGAAAAACGCAGAAAAGTTAAGCTAAAACCGATTCCTCAGCAACCTTTCCAACACATCATTTTACCTTCATTAGTGAAATATCTTTCCTAACAAAGTAAATACCTCACCAACATAGCATAAAGCTGGCAACCAACCCAACTTATCATTATAGGTGTGATGGTTTCTAGAAGGATCTTTGTTGGTTTGCTCTAAGCTTAACAATTAATTATTTGCATCATCCTCCATTCCACTGTTTCAATTATAAGTAGCACACCAAAGAGCAAAATAATGAGTAACAATAGCAACAATTCAAAAGGTGTGAAAGGACAATTGGAAGCAGTCATAAAAGCATGCTAACTGGTTAGTGACGCTGTCGTAATAGCAACAGTGTCAGTATCACATACATACAGTATTCACACAGTCAGTGACACAGACCTGTGAGAAGTCATCGCTAAAACTTTGCAACACACAATGAGACTTATTGTGCACCAAAAGAGTCAGAAAAAAAAGTTGTGTTAGTCAGGAAGTTATGCAGAAGTCAAACATCGACCTTTAGCAGAAAAATAAAACAATGAAGTATCATCAAGTGCAATGTCTGAAACACTTGTATTTATAACCTAATACTCAAAGTGTAAATACTTAGCATAGATCAGGGTCAGGAAGAAGATTCAGGAAGGAAACCCAGACATTCATTCTGCCAAGTGATACTCTCTAGCTCATCCTTGGAGATCCCAAGACATCCCCTGGCCAGGAGGGAAATATAAGACCCCCAACTTTGTCATGGGTCTCCCCCAGGACTTGTCCCAGTTAGATGTGTATGAACATTTTCCAAAGACAGAAGACCAGAATGCATCCTAATCAGATGTCTCTAAACTGCATCACTTTCTTCATTTCAAAGTGTCCCCCATGTATGCTCGAGCTCCTTATCTGAGCGCAACCCCCAACAGACAAAACTCATTTCAACTGCTTGTGTCCTTGATCTCATTCTTTGGGTCACAACCCAAATAGCCATCATTGAAGGTTGGACCTTACAATCAAACAAGGTATTATTTTTTTTTTATTACAGACACAGAATATTTTGTTAGACTTAACTTTATCTTTAGACTTGGTATCTGTGAAACAGATGTGAGCAATGCATGAAGTTCAGAGAGACTTATGGTCCTAATTTTCTTTCAGCATACTCACACTTGCTTCCCGACAAATGCAAAATTATCATTGTATATCCCCTGATGTCCCATTAAGTTCTTGAAAGGTCAGAATTCAGTTTCCAGTTTATGTCAGCGATATATCTAGACATTTTCATAACTGTACATTTATTTAATATTACATACTAAATGAATTTGACTGTCATCTAATGGTTTGGGTTAATTATAACAGTTTATTTTTATGTTTTAATACCGGCCTGATTCCTGGGGTCAGATTGAGAAACTCCCTGTGCTTTTCTTGGCCAGTTTAAAGCTTCTCCAGAATAATTCTGTATTGCATTATAATCTTTTCCACATTACTGTCATACAGAAACCACATTCAAATGACCTCTTTAGCATTAATGCTGTTGTAAACAGTAATGAAATGATAATGAAAATGGATTGCATTTACTAAATTGCATTTTGCTGGGAAAAGCAATTACATTAAAAACTACATAAAAAACAACTGAGCTGTAAAATTATAAAGAAATAAAGACTATTATTTAGAGATAAAATCAATGAAACCCAAAAATATTAGAGCGAATGCTAATTTTGAACTGAAGATGTTTGTTTCCACAAATATGAGTATAGTATCCAGCATTATTATTTGAGTAACCATAGCAAAATACCTGAATGGATTTTTCCATAGTGCTTGTTCAACAGCAAATCACACATACACATCATTTTTCTATGGGTGCATTGATCCTGTTGTTGTTAAGTCAAGAGCCAAAGTAGCTAAAATATTATTTTATTGAGCTCACTGGAAGATTAAAAAAAAATTAGCACAGATAAAGGTTTTGCTGCATAAAAATCAGAACTCCACCCTGAAAAATTACTGCCAAAAGCTTGCCGTCTGATAATAATTCAGCCAAATTTTCAAAGTGGGTCAAAACACACTACCATCTAACAGTGGGGGACTGGAGAAACACTTATTACTGACAAATCAAAATTAGAGTTGTGAAACGATAAAACAGCAGATGGAAAAATGATACTCAGATAGACGACAGAAATTCCAAGAGAATGAACTATACAAGGCCAAATGAAGACCAAGCAATGCCAACAGACATGGACTTTTTTACCTCAATACCAAAGAACTTTCTTGAGACACTTCAAGACAGAATCAGGCAAATATTTATGAAAATAAGGTCTTGAGATTCTTATCAAATCATATTTGGATAAATGGGCTGTCAGTGTAAAAATTGTCTCTAAAAACACCAGTACACGTTGATATGATGGTAAAAAAAAAGAGATAGGGATTATGCTCTAATTGAGGTGTTTCCCTGAAAATCTGCTTTACACTCAGACAGTAGACATTCAGATTCTAGTGTATAAGCATAAAGACACAAGAGTGAGTAAAAAATCTGCAAAAGAAATGCAATTACTATGATTTTTTTTTCTTTTTTTTTGACATACTTTGTAATCTATAGCAGAAATTTGCACCACACGGCTTTACAAAAAGTACTATGAATTGTATTGTACATGAAAGGTGCTATACAAATAAATTTGCCTTGAAATTTTGACTATTGTGTCTCTGTGAGGGAAAATTATTGTTAATTAGACTCTCTAAAAAACAATGAGACTGAAGCCATATACCCTGGTATTTATTCTCAAACTCTTGATGTTTTTGTGTATTTTCATGCTCATGTTGCTCACTGTTTCTCAAAAGTAAAGACATACATAGAATAAAAGTTCAACCTTTATATTTTTGCCTCAACGTAAAAGTGATATGCTTAAATCCCTAAATCTTTAAGAAAAACATCTAGAAATGGAAAAGTCTGGTGGTTATTTATTAAACTCAGTATTAATTAGCTGATAACTGCCATAATAAATTCTGAAAGAATCAGAAAAAACAAACATGTTAGCAATAGTTAGGAGAAATTCAGCATACTTTTATTCTTTGGGGAATTTATTGTTGAGATGATGATGGTAGAAAATAACTGGAAGACATAGAACCAATTATTTGACGAGCAGGTTGTCAGTATGCTCCAAACAGATAATTCTAGCATACATTATGATATACATATATGATATACATTAAGGTGCTCCGATGCTGAATGTATGGTGAATTATTCAATATAGTCACGAACAAGATGGCGTGACTGATCTGGGATTTAATTTAATTCAGCTGATGCAGCAAAGTAGACCCAGGGTATAGGTTGCTAACAATGCACTCGCACCTGTGTGTATCTTTGTGCTTGATACAGTACGAAGTTGCAGTGAACCTCAAAAATTCAGTTATTTATTACTTCAGTTGCTCATCTTTTTTTAAGTATGTAACTATTCCATCCATCATTCCCAAAACTGAGACTTTAATATA
>JBAMHX010000019.1:15110194-15128587 GCA_037177515.1 Pseudomugil tenellus
TATATATATATATGTTGCTTAACTTAATGAAATGTTGACTGAAAGGAGGATTGTCATTGGGTATGCTTACATAATGGTTTAAATTTGGAATTACTAATCCCAAATTAAATTCTTCTTCAACTTTACATGGACATTTTAATTCCAAATTTAGGTTTACATTGAATCACGTTTATTTACCTTCTCTTAATTCCATTATGTTAGCAGAAGTGATGCACTGACGCAACCGGAAATACACAAATCTCTTCCTGTGTTTAGCCTTATCGACTACATGGAAAAAAATCTAATAAAAACTGCTTTAGGTTCATTTTTGATTAAATATGTGAAGTACTAGCTTGTCACAAGTATATTACTTCACATATTTGAGCAGATGAGGAGGAGACAAAAAATAGACCGAATATCTCGAAGATGGGAGGCAAATGTTTTTTTGCTTTGTTTTTTTTTATTTAAAGACAGAAGGGAGAAGACGCATGTGCATCATTGCAGCAGGAATTCTGAATTCTGAATTGTCAATTCCACTCAGAAGAAGGTGTTTACATGATTAATTTTCATTTGTTTAAAGTGTAATTAAATTTTATTTAAAAGTCTCATGTCAATGTGGCCATTGGGTCAACATCCTGGAACATCGAAATTGCTTTCAGTACAAATCCAGCCTAAACAAGATCAGGTATGGCACCGTGCTTAGAAAGCACTCCTCATTGTTTTAAGACATAGACTACATTCCCATTCTTAGGACATGTTACTGGGTTGTATAAGGCCACAAGTTAAAATCAGAATTTACTTGAATGGCTTTTGTTAAGGACACAGTAAAGCCTGCATTGTTAATTGTTCAGACAGGTAGAAAATTCAAGTGCCTGACTGCAGCAGAATTAGTACTATCAGGTGAACCAATGATCCGAGAACTCCTGTTAACACAGACAAACATGCACCCAAGCAGCAGCAGCCGAAGTCTTGTTATGCTCCATACACACAAATAATCAAACACAAACACACACACAGAAACACACTCATTTCATTTCCGTTTCTCAGCTAGTCTAATTTCAAGTTTTGTCAGTGTACAATATTACTTTTTCTGTTGCAGCAATAACCCAATGCTCTCCTTCTGGCTCCTCCTCATCTCACTAACATCCTCTCCGTCTATTGTGTATTGTTTTCTGCGCCTTTATGGCATACACTTATTTACAGTATACCATTCCAAACATGCAAGTGGTCAATTATAGTTTCTCTTTAAATTCCAACACCCTAATAGTTGATCATCTTCTTTGTGATATAGATATATTTAGACCAAACAGCTACTAGATATAATCCCAAGACAAAGTACATAACACTGCTCATCTTATTGTAATGCAACATTCTGCTGGGAAAACATCCACCCTGGCATCCATCTGGCTGTTTTGCAGGCCGACCTCTACCTTCCCCATCTTTACTGAGATCAAAAAAATCCCTCATAGCCAGTCAGACCCATGAGTGTTGATGTATATGTAGAAATAAGATGCCTTAAATTCTGAAGGATTTTGTTTAACTGTAAATAAATCTTTTCCAGCAGAGCAACTCACTGACATTCATACATAAATTCATCGATTCACTCAGAGGTCCTCAGTCTAACTATTCTTACAGCAGGTGGTACATGTTTCTGGAGATAGTACATGTCAAAGTAGCACCTGTATGAAACCCAGGGTTTCGCAGCATAACATTGCATCATAATGAGAGGAACATTGTTATACACTTCACCTGTCACTTGCTTTAATGTTGTAGCTGATCAGTGTATACAGTTTTTTTTATGGTTTTCAGTTGCATTATTTAGATATACCATCACCGGAAAGTATTTTAATTTTAGTTTTGATGGAATATGACATAATTTTGTTGTGTGATAGGTTCTAGCAGTTAAATGTCTTTTCTATTTCTTATATTTCTCATGTGAAATAATTTTGATTTGATCAGTAATGCTGTAGAGCAGAATGTGGTAAATCTCTGCATTCATCATCTATGTTTCATTTATCTACTACAGACGGTATTTTCCTTAAAGTTATCAAATTAGGCGGTTTCAGCAACAGAGTGACACATTGTTTATAGCGTGTCTTTAAGTAATACTAATTCCCAAAACCAACTTACAAGTGAAGATAATGAAGCAGGTTTTTCCTCTGAATATTTTTGAAAAAGGCCTTTAGCTTAAAGTTTTTCAAGAAATTTCAATGTAATCACAGTGACAGAGCACTTCTGGGATCAAATTCAAAAGGGAGAAAGAGATACAAAAAAATAAAAGATATGTAAATCCATATTTTTGGTTAATAAACATGCTCATGTATTAATTAGCTACGCTCACAGCATGTGATTTGTATGAAAAAAAGGATATCCATAATTTGCGCTGGGAATGATGTGCTTGGTTTTTAAAGACTATACAAAAGGAAATAGCATTGGTGAATTTGCGTGGGTATAAAGACTGTTTTTTCTTTATGATACATTTATTCTTATTTGTAGCATTTTCATGTCACTTTTTGCTAATGGTTGTCTTAACTTGGTGTCTTAGCAAAAAGAATGACTGGGTTACATGTTACCTAATCCAGGGAAAAAGCTATACTTTATGTAATGATATATAACATCATGAATAAACAAGACTAAGATTGCTGATGCTTTGCAAAAAATCAAGGAAAACTTTTCCTAGCTGTTGTTTCCATAATGACACATCATAAAATCTCATGAAAGATTGTTTCATAGCCTTTAAGCTTTCAAAGAACTTTGCCCTTATGTAGTAACATTTCAATCATGACTAAATCAATGTAGTTTTTAAAACACAGACAATCCCTGCCAGGATATGCATTTATATTTAATTTGATTTGCTTTTACTGTGCTTGTTGTTTCCATTAAGTTTTTTAGCATTTTAGCCAGGAGATTATGTTCTACCTATCTAAGATACTACTACTAATGAAACTGTCTTCCATCCTTGTTGCTGTAACATGATCATATTCCTCACTACTGGATTGTTAACTCCCATGTTAATTCAGAATATACTGGGGCATAGACCTCGACGTCTATAACATCTATGGTTTCATCCAAATGTGCTCCAGAAAATTGCTCCAAATAAATTGTGAACATAAACAACTGTTAAGTAGACAGCTAATAGCTGTTTAAAGCCCACAAAAACACATTGTCCTTACATGACTTGGAAGGACGCTTCATGCTGAGGATTTTTTTTTTTTTTTTTGCATAATTTAATAGAAACTCAGATCCAGTGCTAGATGAACATCATGAATGTATTGTTTTAGTTATAAGGAAGTGTTTATGTAGTTTAACAAAGTGTAAGACAACGTTTGATTCTCTATACCAAGGTGTTAACTTCTCAACATCTATATGATAGAAGAAAATTACAAAGAAAATAAATAAAAAAAATATATATATATTTTGTTTCATACAGACCTGGATTTTTTGTTTGTTTTTCTTTTTTTATTTCTGCAATCTGAATCACATCAGCTCTTATTGTGAGGCAGATAGATTAAACCAAAACATTCAAACTTACACCTATAGGTGAGTAAAATTTCCGGGTTCCTTGGGCTTGAAGGACTGAAAAACAAACATAGGCATAATTTCTTTAACACAGAGTATGATCTGTGTATTTACCTGGGATTTTGCAGCTGTGAATGTCCACTTACCACCTACATCATGTTACTCAGCGATGGATCAAAATTAGAGTGCATCTTTAACATTCTTTAGTCATGAACGTGGGAGATTAATGTGAATTGAAAGCAGATTCTTATTTGAAGTGAGGATTAAATTCTAAATATTCTATTCATGATTAATGCATGATAATTAAAGCACAGCGTGTAATGTAAAGGGGCAAGATTAATGACACACATTCACAGAGAAAAACAGAGGGAGAGAGAAAGACAGCACATTGCTATAGCTAAAAGCACTGCATTGCCAGTCATTTGATTACATGCCTGAATAATTGATAGAAAGCTACTACAGCTGGTATAAATGTCCCTAGGTGTCACCACACGTACACACAAGTAAGAATAGTATACAACTCTGTTGATGTGTGTGTGTGTTTACATTATGCGTGGGTCCTTTATTTTTTTAATTCATTTTACATATACGTGTGTGTGAGATGTGCCAGAGAAAAGAGGTGTAAGTACCTGTGCATGCAGGTTTTTAAGTTGGTGTAAGCATATTAGTAGCTTAGCTTAGCTACTCGTAGCCATACTGACAGAATCACAGAGAATTTGCTAACCCAGCACTGACAACTTGCTATTTGTCTTGTTTCCTTTTCAACCCTCTCATTTCCAGTCTTGCTCCTTCTCCTGGATCAAAATCACACTGTACTGGATCAGGTGTGTTGGGCAAAATCATATCGCTGCCTGATTTTGTTGTGCACAAGCAGGCAGTACTAAGTTTAAATGACTTCTAAGGTTGGGAAAAGATCCTGTTCTTTTTCCCAAAGTGAAACTGCTCACTGGTGTGTTGTGCAACTATCTATTTTGTTTGTAGTGACACATCTGGATTTTGAATCTACAAGTGTTCTATCACATAAATGCTTTTTTCACTGCTTGGAAAGATTAATCTGAATAAAATGGTTAAGATGTTAAAGCTCAAAATAAACATGTTTTGCTCCTCTCTTTATTTTCTTGATATTGTGCATCTTTTACTTGATTTAATGCAGTTCCACTTCTGCATTCCTGTTTGGTTTGTTATCTGAACCAGTAACCATGAGCCAATATTCAGTGCCCTTCCTATTACTTTGCTTGTGTTTTCATGCAGCTTTCTCAAGTGTTAAATCAATACCTATCAGCTACTGAGTAAGGTTCAGCCCACAGTCAAATCATCAGAACCTGGTCTGAATAGTATTTTAAAATACTTAATCAGGCCAGTCCTGTTTTTCTTTTTTTATTCCTTTTGACTCTTAAATAATCACAGCTGTCTTTTACACAAAGCAGATTTTAGGAAAATTGATTACTTTATATATCATGTGGTTTCAGTGATCATAATCACTTACTTGCCCAATTTTTTTTAGCTGGTTAGTAGTATTTTTCCTCTTTTACAAATGTTATCTATCTTATAAAGCAATTATTTCACAATAAAAAGTGTATGTAACTTTAAGAGATTGTGCTCCAATTCCAGTGCTGTGAATCCAGCCGCATTTCCTGAAAGGATATTGATGCTTGTAGTGCTTTCTTCAATGTTTTAAAGGTGCTACTCTTCTGGATGACTAACTAAGCTGTCCATCAGATATTCAAACAGAATGCATTTAGGAGGAAAAGCAAGAGTTCAGTCTCATAATTAATTTATGGTTTCTGACTGTAATGGTTAAGTCTACTTGATAATTGAAGGTAAATTTGAAATAGCCATATAATGCATATAAAGATGTTAGTTCATGGTATGGTGCTCGTCTTTACAATTTGTTGTTTAAACTGCTGTGTGTGGACAGCAGAGCAAATTAGATGAACGTATAATTTAGAAAGACTCACATGAAAAACTAAGAGACAGAGAATACCTTTTTTTTATTTAAAAAAAATCCTGGCTCCTTTTAAATTTCATGGAAGTGAGGTGTTCACATTTAGAAAATAACTAATGAGTGACTGAATTTGATGCAAACAATTACAGTTAATGCTTAGTCTAATGCAAAGTCATGTCCACAGGTTTTTTAAATCAGGGTAAAAAGAGGAGGGTAAATATTTTTATAGAAAATATGCAATGAAAGAAATTATGTCAATAATATTTGTATTTATCAATACTGGCAGGCACCACAAAAAAATTAGAATATTTGCTCTAATGGAGATGTTTGGGGTAGAATTTATAATAATATAGCCAAATTTATTTTACTACATGCTACTTAATACTAATAAATTATACATGCTACACAGAAATCTACACACATGTGTCTTTAAATTGGAAAAAGGAAGGTGTTTACTTATCAAAACATAGAGATGCCACTGAAGAAAACAAATATATCTTTAGTAATTAATACTGCAACTTTTTCTTTATTAACTGTTTGTAGCAAATCCTAGGTTATGACCAAGTATTTGTATGTTTTGTTATGAATTTCCAGCAACACGGTAGCTCAGTGCGCGTGCGCATTTGTTCATCCTGTCTACTCAGAAAACTGCAGACGGTTAAAGAAAACATTGGAAAATATGTACTCTCTTGACTACGTTTATGAACAAAATGAACAATTTCTTGCTGAACTATAAAAGTTTTGCTCTACTGTGTTACACACGCACACTATATTATTGTGTGTGTATGCCCCCTTTGAGGGATATCAAAATGTTCCCATACTGGGCTAGAAAGAAGTACATCCATTTAATCTGTCACTCGCCTCCAGGTTGGACGTGTAGGAACCACCTAAACGGGATTCAGGGAGAAATCTTTACAACATGTCAAAATATACCCCATAATAACAAAGGTTTTACAAGCTTTACACTAGTTTTGCAAAGACTTATTCCTGCTTAAGGATCTTCCCAGTTTTCTTATGTCCATGTTTTCCTCTTCTTATGGGCTTCTCAGCGTGTCAATCATAGATGTCTCATAAAAACTGCAATTTAAGAATGCTTTGGCTAGAATATTTTAATATATCCCACATAGTTACCTTGTTCTAACCGCATATAATTTAGTTACCAAATTCTAATTTATTTTAAAACCCTACCCAAAAATGGCAAAGTAAAACATCGAAGAGACTACAACCACATTATTTCATAAAAAAAAGGTTATATGTCTCCAATAACCATCACGTGTACCTTTTATCAACATATATCATATATATGATTCTTGAAGCAGATTTTTTTTTTTTTTTTCACGTCACCTCAAGAGTTGGTCTGAAAACCAGAAAAAACTACTATCATGGTGCAGATTTGCTTTCAGCTTTATGGCACTGTTATAGGGACTTGTAGTTCTTCTATAATATTAACTTTTTTAAATTAGATTTCAAGTTGTAAATATTGAATTGACAACATGGGGGTTTAAGTGGCTGGTAAACCCAATTGTGGATTTGGATGGAAATTATTTGCAGTTTAAAGGGTGAAAATGTAGTTTATCCATATTTGACAACGCCCCCAGTTGGTGTGTTTATCATGAGTTGTTACATGACAACTCACTTCCGCAACTCACTATAATATTTTGTCCAATGTATTTAGGCACTTATGTTGTTTAATTGTGAGCTTTCAAATCTGAATAAAGTGAAAATCTTTATATATATTATTGTAATATTATTCAAAATTTAGGACCTATGGCTAAAATGATCGAGTTAGGGTCACCACAAGTGACCTCATGTGTCAGAGCTACAGAAGTAATTAAATTATATACATGTTTATTGAATATAGAATGACATAGTAATTATAGGGAAAATTAAATAAAGGAAAGTAGAAAAAATATATAAGAAATACATACATGCCAGTAGGCATAGAACAACAACAACAACAACAAAAACGTATAAACTACTAATACTGTTGGCCAATGATAATGATAAATGGAACACAGAATGTTGTTGCAGATGAGTCAAAACAGAATTGGAATGTACCATGTGCATATCAGTTTCTTCCATAAAAATCACATTTGCATCATATTTATGACACCTGAAGTTTTTTATGAATAAAAAAAAAACTGTTTAGCGTCTCCATTTAACAATCTAACATGTTAAAGACTCCTTGGGGATGAGAAGCCACTATTTCATTGTTGCTTTGTTCATAGTTACAGTTTGAATGTCAGTTTTTCCTGAAGATGCTCTATATTACTGGGGATGTGAGGCCTCTGGCAGACTGGAATGTTCCTCTATCAATGTAGCTGATCTGCAATATGGATGAATAATATCAGCCACCTGTCCCACATGAATGGGCTTAAAAGTAACAATTAAACAACAAGGACCCATTTTAATGCATGAAGCAGAACCTAGAACATCACGACCAATAGCAGACTGCATCAAAACCATGCAATGCACAGGTCCGAGTTGGTTAATTAGAGTCAATGGATTTTAAGTTTTTATTATTTTTCCAATGCTTTTGTCATAGTTACAGAGGAAGAAAAGTTCTGCAGACAGCAACAAGCACTCTAGTTAGTAAGTGTAGTTCATCAGACAGGGACATGGGGTACCACGCATCTGACAAGCAGATGTGTCTAGAAAATGAATGATGTTTGTTTTTTTTCCAGACACTACAGTGATAATATAAAAGGTTTAGCAATATACAGAGAAATCAAAATGAAATCTTACATTAATATGAATCTTTAATGAAGAGAAAAAACACATTTTTCTTTGAGAGACATGGAATATGTCTGCATTGAGTATGAAAATATTATTTTTGATTTTGAATTCATAGTATTGATTTATTAATGAAATATTCTGTTAATTATATGTATATCAAATTAATTTATGGAATACATTTAAATAAAAGAACACAATCTGGCCAAAACATGGCTTAGCTCATGATTACAGCTGTGTAAAAACAAAGGAATGATTGACTTGAATATACAAACAAAGCAGATGAAATAAATAAATTATCAAAGCAAAGAAAATCTGGATATAATCATATTACAACATCAGAAATTCACAGACACAGAGAAATGCCAAATATATAAACATTTACCATGCTCAATTGCTTCTATGTGATGACTATTAAAAACTTTAAGTAAAGAGGTGAATTATAAACGAGGCATGGATGAAAGGTTAATGTAAAGTTATTTCACAATTTATTTCTAACGGCATCCAGTATTTCAACTAGAGTTTTAACTATGAGATTGTTTATTTGAAAGTACAGAATTAAAGTTTAATAACTGTATTCTTTATGAAAACCAAAATCATCTTTGTGATGCTTGTTACCAAAGAGAAGAAAGACCAGCTTTGCCAGTAAGTTGTGGTTGCAAACTAACAGGTGCATTTTTGTGAGTGTGGTTCTAAAACTTGCTAAGCCGCCAACACAGAGACAACAAGCTTCTTTCAACCATGACCAACGTAGTCTTCCAAGAGCAGCACAAATGAATTCAGTTAACAAACAAAACATTTAATGAAAAGAATCTTACTAAAAGACTTTCTAAGCAGGCATTGCTTGTTTTTTTAAAAAAAAAACTTTGTAAGTATTAACATTACATATAAAAAGTCTTTAATCAGAAAAAGAGTTAATTAGGCTAGCTATGATAAATCAATGCTTACTTTTATAAGCGGAGCGCAAGGTCTCATAACAGCTAAAATGTAGCAAATTAACAAACATGAGGACAAATATTTAGATTTACAGGCTTATTAAAACAGAACTTAAATACCACTTCTAAGAAATGTAAAAGCTATCAGTACAGTAATGGTAATGAATTAATGCAGATAACCTACAGTGTATGTTGGTTCCTTATCTTTAAGCAGTGCTCTTTTTCTGTACATTCAGACAATGTGGGAAAAGATGTGTGAAATAGACTACAACCATACAATTTATGTGATTTTAATCATAACAAACGGAACACAAAAACAAAGATAAAGCTAAATGTTTTCAGGCAATAGGCATTGCAAGTCTGACAGTGATTTTTTGATAACATCTTCTTGAATTCAAATTAGATTGAAACAAATAGTGGTGTCATAAAACACCTGTCTTCCTTTACCTCCAAAATAGCAACCATATCGAACACATATTTTTAAGATGTGCTTTTTCTGGCATTGAATTGTGCTACACAAGGCTTGGCAAATTACTCTGCCTGATTCAATTAAATAATGCCCTCCTTGAATTTTGGGCTCCAAAAGAAAAACTACTATTTATAGATAAGTAGCAGAAGCAAGCTAGAAGAAAAAAACAACTGCACAGCTTTTTGGCACTAAATCACCACTGTGCCTCTTTAATGAATACAAACAGTAAAACTTTAAAGCAAGTTTGCAAAAAGGCACAAGGTGGTAGTAAATTTGTGCCTTGTTCTAAATTTCTTTAAAGTCTCATGTTTACACTTGATCCTGTTCAAACTGATCCCCACAGAGGGAGAAATGTAGCGTTTAAACTGTAAGAAAACCTAAGCATTTGTCATGCTGTTCAAATCTTGTGAAGGCAGGATCTCAGTTTCCAAGAGAGCTGAGATGGACAGGCTTAACTGCTGACAATAAAGAGACTTTGTTTATCAGATGCCAACTATAGTCTGAGAAAATAACCAAACTTTATGGATGGAATACAGGATTTATTAGGATATGCTTAGATGGCTCACCTACTGCTGTGGGCAAAAAAAGAAAAATCAATGTGTCATATTCTGGTAAAGCAGAACTAAAGTTTTTATTTGCAGAATGTTAATTTAGGAGTGAGTTCAAACTGTAACGGCAGATAGAAAGAGAAATAAGTTGAGTTATAAATATTACTTTACCACTGATTAGGAACCTATAAAGTATAAAGCAATGTGGATCCAGTATAGTTTCCATAAACCTGAGGTACAAGGAGACATGTAAAGCAGCCTTTCTCAAACTATGGGCCTGGACTCTCGCTAAATAATTTTAACAAACTGCTACACCATTGTACAAACAATAAAATAAAATAAAATAAAATAAAAATCTGTGATATGCGACCTTGTCAAGAAGAAAGCATTTTTGGGGGGTTTTGCACACTGCACATATTTTTGGTTTCTACTATAGCAATAGCAACCTCATTACCTGCAGAATGAGTTGGATAAAAGACAGATCAGTGGTTAGCTATTTGTACCTTTTTGTTTATTGTTTCCATATTTAGAAGTCCAAATGCTTAGCTTATTTTTATCTGGAATATCAGAGACCTTTCTTAGTTTTTCCGCTACAGGCTACACCATACTCTCCGCTGCTGTTGCCGAATCAATCTCCATCATTCTGACTGATTCCCTCTTCAACTCAGGCATAAATGTACCTAGTGCTGTGGTAGTGTGGGACGGTTGAAACAGGATTTGAATTTAAAATTTTGAAACACAGATTTCCACTGTGCTGATAGGCTTACTCATCATTGTGCCAAAGGACGTTCATTCATGTAGAAGTCATTCGATTTAGATTTAATATGTTATTTTAGGCATTGCTGTTGTTTTGGTCAGAAAAATCTACTTAAATTTAAATATAACTATGCCAACACACTTCTCATGAACTCGCACAAGTCAATAGATTTTTCTCCACCTACTGCTTGAAGGATTTCTCTCTCTTTCCGCAGCAGAGGGAGTACAGTGTAATATGTGCAACAATGCCTCTAAAGCAAGAACACGAAAATAACATACAGTACACTTTGTACACTAGCCTCTCTCCCACACATGACTCTGATAGTGCAGCATGAAAGACCCAAACACACATAACATTTTGGAACTCTTTGGTTTCCTGCCTCATCATCTGCCACACACAAACACATACAATGTCAGTCTGTCTTACTGTCTTTCTTACAGACACAAATATACACAAACATATATATGAAGAGTTTTCTTCTAAAGTTCAACACAAGTGAAAATTTGTAGAAATATCTTAGCTGTGCAGTCATCTAAAAAACAGATACTGCTGGAAACAAATATGCATGAGCACAGTTTGTTTGTGTTTGGAATTATGACAGAAAGATGGAATAAAACTCTTCACATCAAGCCAAGCACAAACATGCATTCTTGTTCTATACCTCGACAAATAGGAGCAGGAAAATCCCAGACAGCTGTGTTCCCAGCATTGGTGATGCATGTGAGCGTGGCGTGGCCATCTAAGACATAACCATGGACACAGCTGTACCGCACACTGTCTCCAACTGCAAAACGGCCGGCACCACTTAGCACTGCTTTTGGTGGCACACCAGGGTTCCCACACGATGTACTGTGGAGTTCTGCAGAGAGAGACAAACCGACAGATGTTATTAAATGTTTTACTCTCTTTAGGTCAACTTGATGAATAGTCCAGTATGTTCAGTGAGGTTTCCAGTCCTGGGACTGCTTGCTTCCTTGTGCGGCGCATACACAACTTTTTAGCCTTCATTCTTTGCATCAAAACTGATTAAACAAATGCATAATTTTTATACTTGTTGTCTAATTTACATCACACACACGTAGAGTAACTCAAGGCAATGTATTTAGTCTCTAAGTGTAAAAATGTAGATGAGCTAAACCTCTATGCAATGCCTATAAATGTGATGCTGATGATACATTTTTTGCAATAAAGCTGAAGTCTACAGTTCCCATTGCATCTGGAATTAAAGAAAGTTTGGGCACAACAGCAACATATTCAACTGAAATACCAATCCTGCTGAACCATTTGCCCTGGTCAAAGAGTCACACCTGTGTTCCAAAGCACATATTACAGTTTGTTTTTTAACGTCTAAGAGTGGTCATTTATACACATTCATACTTATTACTTTGTGGTTTTGGAAGAACATTTTGGGGTTGCTATTAAAGAAATGGGCAGAATGGATCCCTAAGATATTACCCAGGGCACCAAAGACAGAGATGGATTAAAGAAAGGTTAACTTTATATTAGCACATCAGCATATAATTACTAGTAATAATAAATTTGGAGAGGGGATAATATGTTTATCAAACCAATATTCTGGCTAATGTTTTCCATAATTACTTTCATATATGCATAAAAAATAAGGAAATAAATCTAACACTCTTTTATATGCTATCGGGAGCTCACATAAGATTACTAATGTGCTGGCACTGGTCTATTAACACATCATTATAGTCTATTCTGACATCTTGCCCCATGATTATACTGTATATATAGCTTAGGCATACAGTTTATTTTATATACTGACAGCATGGTGCTTATAAACAGATATTTGATTGCATTAAAAAATAGACTACAAAGAAAAAAGCCTCAGAGGAGGGGAGCCAATATGCAAGTGTTGATGACATTCTTCCCACTAGATGCATTTAAAGGGTTGTGCCAGAGACGTATACACAATTGCATGCATATAAACATTCACAGACACACAAACAGAAAACAGCGGAAAGGAGGCGCAGAGCGAGGGAGCGAAGTGGTATTACAAGCCATAAACCAGGAAGTAGATGGGAGCATAGGGACCAACTCTAGTCTTATAGTTTGAACTTGATTGATACAACTATGAAGCTGTTCAGACAGATACAGGGTTGGAGGAGTGGGGGTGTGGGGTGCTGGAGGGGTTTGGCAGAAACCAGGAAGGGGAGGTAAAAATCCAGAGACACTGAAAGGTTAGGGTGGAGATGAAGGAGCGGAGGCAGACTGAAGAAGCCTACCGTGATAGATAGAACTATGAAACTACTTGGACAAGGAGAGTGAGTCGAGTGAGAAGGGAGAAAGTTAAGAAAAGAAAGAAACAGGGACGATAGATGAAATAAATGGTGGTAGATTATGCTCAGCTGGCTTCTCAATAGAAAAATTAAGCAGAAGTAGAAACTCCTAAAACCCTTGAAAGATGTTCAATAATGCTTAAATAAAAAAACTGGAATACAGTTGGATTCATTTCAAAGCTAACAGAGAAAAATGTTTAATTATCTTTTACAAATAGGCTCTATGTAGGGAAGATTTGATGCCAATAAATGAACCAGTGACTGCAAATTGCTCTGTAGATTGAAACAGTTATTAAATTATTTCTTTGTCATACCTTTTTCAATTACACTTCTGTTCACCTCTTTTACCTATTAGAGTCCATTTCTCTACCACAGACATGGTGTTACATATTTACAGCTGCAGGGTATTTAGGCTACTTTTTCAATGTTAAAACACACAACTTCCTTGAAGTAAAATTGACCATCTTTTTTTCTTAATGACACATCATCCACAAACTTGCTATAATAGGAAGAGTAATATTTCTTCTAAATAAGTGTCAGCAAAGGACTCATGAGCACTTTATGTAAAAGAAAAAAAAACAGCAAACATTACATTTAGTGTATTTTTTTTCTTTTAAGGATTTTTTTTTGCGCTCAGAATGCATAAAAAGCAAAAAACAGAGGAAAGCCATTTTGCTAAAGACCCTCACAGAATTTTATCCAAATGCCATCTTGCTTATCTTCACACACATTTACACAGAGAAGGAGAAACCCACTCTGACAAGATACACTTGGACACTAGCACATGTGCGTATTCACATCCACAGACACACACAACCAAGGCCATCCATCACTGTGGCGACCCCATGTGCTGTATTGTGATTGGATGTCAGGTTAGCCTAGTGTTGTGACCTGTTGGCCTATTGATTCAGCAAGTCAGCGCAGCCCCCACTCAGTGTCAAGATGGTTGCTGTTCAATGTTCTATCAGGCACACATTTACTCTCACCGACACACACTTTCACATCAGTGGTAAAAGGTTCTATTGGCAAGCGTCACTGGTTGTTCATTGGCTTTTATCTCCTGTCTAATAATAAACAGTTTGTCCATGTTTACTGCCTTGTTTGCTCAATTCCTCTTTTGCTTGAAATTCCTTTTGCAAATGCCTTTTTGCTGTCAGGCTGAAAAGGTGCATTCAGAATTTATTTCTCAGTGGAATGACTGTACTGTTTTTCATAAGCTAATGGATAACAGTACAGTACGGTATCCGTTCTGACAGAAAAGTTATGACTGTATACTGAAGAAATTTTTACAACCATGTTTTTTTTTTAAATGCTTCAAATTTAGTCAAATTGTCAAATACAATTCATATGGAATCAAACTTGTTTGTATATATTATGAAGTTATAAAACAGTATTTAAAAAATTATTTGTTTTAACTGATTTTATTGTGTAGTTACTTGTTCAACACTTTGGGCAACAAGAGTTGTAGTAAATATTCAATAAAAATGCCCTTGAACTGAACTTGAACAGATTAACCCAGAAGTTGTAGTTATAATTAGGCTTTGTAACCCTGCAAAGTATTTATGTTTGAGTTTGAGTTTTTGCGTGTGAAGAGAATATTTACACAATACTACACAGACACATAAAGAAATCAGAAAGACCTTTCTGAATATGTGTTTACAGTAATGAAGAAAAAAGGGAATGCTCTTTAAAATCAGTGCATAAATTCTCTACACTGTCTGAGGGTCCAAGAACAAATTCTGGATTCTCTCACTGGAGAGAGCTCAGAGAAGAGAGAGAACACAAGATGGATACTGAATTAACCCTCATTAAGCTGCATCAAAGTGGGAATATCTGCTAAAATGCAGTAGTGTTACTTTAATGTACACAACATGACAAATAATAACTTCTTGTTGTAGGAGTTACTTTTCCCATATTCCCGTTGCGGTCGGACAAAATGAAGTTCTAACCAATATTACAAATGTGTCTGATACTGAGGGTAAAACATGCTGATAGCAGAAATGAGAATAAAATTAGTCACCTGGTTTTATTAAGGCTAAAAACTACCATGCCAGGTAAAATATTGGTGCAGTTTCATCCTTTCATGCCCTCCTCCACTTTCTCCTCTAGTGAAAATTTCATGACATACCTTCTCATCTCCCTCCAGCTCTATCCATACCACAAAATTAACCTTCCTGTCCATCCCCTGAATCCTTGCTTCATTTGTCTAGTTTATTGTGAACATCACAGTTTCATTACACTAGTTTATTCAGTATCCAGCAGCTACATTGCACTCCTTCCCATAGTTTATTGCTGTGAGCCTTTTCTTATTTATATTCCCATACCCGCACTTCCTCTTCAACTTATTCTACTCTCTCCCTATCCACCTACCTACCTCTACCACTCTTTCCCCATTTCCCTCCCTCCCCAGTTTACCATAACCATGATTTCAGTCTCAGTTGCTTCATTACAAGCTGCTGCTTTTATGGGCCATCTGTAGAACTATCTGCATTTGTCACTAACACACACACATACACCCGCATATAGGGGCACAAAAAGGCTTGCATGCAGAGAAGACACCACAACTAATCTTTCTATCACATACTCTCTCACACATTGCTATTTACCTGGCTTTTATTTCTCCCTGGATAAGCAATTAAAGCCAAACCAGGTAGAAGTGCAAGAGAAAGATGGAGGAATAAGAACTAAGCAGTGAGTGAATGGTGAAAGCTAAAAAGAAGATAATAGAAGAAAAGGAGAAGAATGCTGCTCTGCTTTCAGGGTTTTTAGTATGACAGATGACATAGCAGGATGAAAGAACGGAAAGAGGGAGTGAAAGACAGTGAAGACAAACAAAAAAAAGAAAAGAGGTATAGAATGAAAAGTATGATTCATTGAGTGTGGAGGTTTTATACCTCAGTCAGCAGTAACTTTTATAAAGGATGAGCAGAGTTTTATACATGGACAGGGTGGATGCTGAAATGCTTGAATACACAGCACAATGAACATAGTAACCATGTATGTGAATTTTCCATGACTAAACCTCGAAAACAAAAAGGTATTTAGAGATGTATTCAAAGACATATTACATAAACATACATCATGGTTTACAAGGATTTTAATGGAACAGGCTTGAATTCTGAAAAAAACAGGTATGTAGGACTCAGAATCTTAAAAAGCTTCACTTCCTGTCAATTTGCCTGTCAGTTGGATTTATATCGAACATTAACCAACTCTTTATGGATTTGTGAAGTACTTGTGTCCCGTTCGCTTTTTTTAGTATAGTAAGTTAATGAAATCTTAAGGTCCAAGTTTTAAACTATTTATTTAGTCAGCTGGCTTCACCCTGGAAATACTAAATACAAAATATGGACACATTTTCACAGTGACTTTAGAATGAAGGCTGACAAATTTGAACATATTGCAATCCAACGATGTACATAAAAATATATAAATTCAAAGCAAATAAATAATTATCTTAACCTGATAACCAATACAGCAAAATAACAGCACTGCAACCCATTATGTCAAAATACTTTAACTTAATTTATGTCGCCCTATTACTTAATGTGCTGCGAAGTACAATCTACTCTATCTCGTCACTGACTTCATACGTGTATTTCTCTGAAAAGGTGTGAGCATCTTTTAACTAGTAGATTCCAGGACCTTAAAAGTTTTATGAGTCTATTTTCACTCCATCATGCAGTGGAATGGTTTGCAGCAGAGTTTGAAGAAGCAACTGGGGCCTCCAAGCCTTAAAATACGATTCTCAATAGAGAACAATGCATTGCCCACTGGGTGCCTCAAGTGGAGAAGTTAAAACATCCTGAGGTCTTGTTTATGAATAGGAGATGATGGAAGCAGAAGAAAAAAAGTGGGATTGGGGTTTGTTTTGCAGTCTGTCTTGATGAAAAGAGACCTAAGCCATGATGACTTAACAGTTTATTTATGTTCTAACCGTCACCTGTGATCATAAACTAAGGGAGGGAACCAAAGACAGGTTGCCAGTATATGTGTAATAAATTACTTTTTTTTCTGGCCTTAACTTTGGGGATAGAAAGCAGCTCAGACCTCTAAGGCAGACTCAGAGCAGAGTCTTGGCTCCTCTGTATTAAGAAGGGCTGAGGTGTTTCTGGCTTCTTGTCATGAAGCCTCTACTGTCTCAGGGGAGGTGTTTTGGATATGTCCCACTGGAAATAAACCTTGCAGTAGACCAGGATGTGAGAGATAAAATATCTTAGAATGCTTGGGATCGCCTATATGTCTGTCTGGAAAAGGTAGAGAAGTGGTGGGGGGCATCCAGCGCAAAACATAGATGGATAGATAGACAGATAGTTTTAAGATGTTTCCTTTTCGTACTGAATATTTATACAGTACTGATATTGAACACTATGATATTTTCTGTAAAAATTAGTCTTTGTTATTGTGTTGGATGTATAAAAATATATGTCAACAACAGTTCAAGTTCTATTCATTTCCTCTCTTAGTTGTATAATACATCTGTTTAAGCTGTTTGGATAATGATACAAGCTAAGAGCCCACTTTAGGGAGTAGATGATACTGAAGTCAGACAAGCAGATAACTAAAGTTAAAAGCATCAACTTTATTTCGGTGCACAGTGATCTGAGACGTGTGCACATGAAATGTGTGAAAAGTGTTTTCAGCCTGACATTAGCATTATGATGCTGCCTTGCAAAACAAGACTGGCAGCTTCCTGTTTGGAGTAATAGATTATCATTACTAACTGGGTGAGAAGCCTCTGGAGTCACTACAGAAAATGCCATTTGGAATTAGAGTTAAACTGGTGGGGAGAAAAAGTCATTTAAGACATTTTCTTGAATATCTCACTGCAATCAGTGAGAGGAGAGTGCTTTAAATAGAAAAATGCTAAAAGTAATCATGCTGCAGTTGGATCTAGTTACTGCACAACCATACTAATTTTAGATATAAGCAGATTGATGCTCAAACTCTACTTTCTTCTTTTATTTTTAAAAAAAGCACATAAAATCAAACTAATGATATAAAATCTAAAATGTGAATAAATCCACATACTTGACAAAGGATATCTTGTTAGTGCCACATTTTGCCTTTCCTTGAAGAAAAATCCACACATTGGTGTCCAACCTTGCATGCCTGTGACAGATTATGAGAGACTGAACTGACCGTTTGCTGCTGGAATGTCAGCAGCTTCAGTGAACATCATACATTTATACATGTATGTGATACATA
>JBAMHX010000019.1:15129478-15150496 GCA_037177515.1 Pseudomugil tenellus
GAGCCTTATAGTCAGACCTTTCAGCTAGACATTAATTAAGAGCAAGGTAATTAAGCTAATCATGAAATTCCTCTACAATTCTGAAATGATTTCACAAAAAAGCTGCTTTATGTTTATAAAGAATGTGAGTTAGAAAATTTATCCCTGGGCAAAATGTCAACGTACCCTAGATGGCAAACCTTACTTACACAACTCAAAGCATCTCTGTGTTTGGATTAGTTGCTGCTTTGGAACCACTCAAATGTTCAATTCCTTGAAAGCCTGTTTGTGCCCATTTTACTACACTACAATGGAAAACTATCCATAGCATTGATGGTGGATTTTTTTTCCCTATTATTCGAAATTTACTGCAGAACTGTCAAGCAACTGTCATAGTAGGACTTAAGCTATCTCTACAAATTCTAACTATGACAGCTGAACAGTCACAAAAACAGTGGGATAATATGGAATTATTCTGCATGGCTGTGTGCCTTATAATATAAAAAGATTAATGCAGAGATGAGATATCTTCCATTTGGAAATAGTGACACCTTTCTCTGAATAAGCATTTACAGCATAAAATGTAAAATTCTGCTGAAAAGCCTATTAAGGATTACTTTGAGCAGATGCTGAACATAAAAAGACTGAAATAGGGAGGAAAGATGAAGGTTTTTCTTCTCTGTGTGGGTACATGGCACAGAAATTTACTTGTGCAGGTGAAAAACAGGAATGTACATTACATTTTTAAACCAGGTACTTCAATATTTCACTCTTTATTTAAAGAATTGGACTGATAGATCGAAAGGGCCAGAAGAAGTAATAGGTGGTCAATGCCTGCAAAGAGAGGTGCAGTACACTGTTCACTAATTACTGTTGTTGGGGATATTGTTTATGAACACATGCCTTACACAGATATCAATAAGGAGAAGAGCAATAGGCAGGCGAGATAATGCAAGTAATAAAACAAGCTCACAGAGCTCAGGCTTCCTCCAACCATCACCAACCTTTGCCCATTGAGAGGAACAGAAGGTAAATGAATGGCTGAACAGTCCTCACAGACTTTTTCAGTCGTCAGTCAACTCCCTCAAGTGATGCAATAAAGAAGGTAAAAAAAAACTGTGCTAAAAAAAATCTTATTTTTCTCATTTGTAATAAGGTCTAAAGTGTCTTTAATTTTTTAACTAATATTTGGGTGACATAGACACAATTCACTCCTAAATTTCAGCTCATGGCAGAAGGACGTTTACTCAGATTGGATGACTTCTACTTGATCAAGACAATGTCAAAAAAATGTGTTCATAGCAATGCACAAATGGTACATTTTCAAATGACAATATCAGTAGAATATTGTTGTATTTGATTTTAAACTTCTAAGCAAAGGAAGTATTTAAGACTCAAGTATCTAAAAGCAGTCTGCTTCTGCAGTATTTGTGTAAGGATAATACCCATCTTTCACCTCTACAGAATATAACAGGGGAGGCATTTATGGTCGCTCTCTTTTCAGTGTCCCACTGCTGCACCAATCATCCACTTCAGTTGAGATTACATAAGCACTTAACACTCAGAGTTCCAAAGTACAGACACAACAGTAATCTGGTAAACTGTAAATGTGGTAAAGGGTCCACAATTTATGCTTAAATTATTTTACCACAAACCATTGGCTGCCTGACTGGCTCTCCTGAGGCTAAACCAGAGCTGAATTCAGTCATGATTTTGATGTGATATACCGTAATAAAAGGTTAAACCTTAAACAGGATTAAAGGAAAATCGTGTGTATGTAAATTGTTGTGAAGAACCTATAAAAGGTTTTTCTTTATTTTTGTTTTCGTTTTTCCCCATTAACATCACAGCAAACTTTACTATAAAAAATCCATGTTTGTGTTTTGATGTTAATGAAAACAGATAAGCAACGACCAGAGGTTGTGCTGGTCTATTTGACTGACGGGGTCATAAAAATCCCCTCACAATCTATTTTTACCCATCACTTTAATATTTTTTAATTATAATATTGACACATTAAATATAATTGTATTTAAGTTTCATTTAAACTCAGTTAGAAAACATGTGAATAGAAAATCTCCACTATAGGCAAATTAATAGATATCACCTTTTGTTCCGCAGTGACAAAAATCGCTGACTGGCCCCGGTATGAATGACTGGACTTAACACTCATCTGCTCTGGCCTGAACGCCCAGTCTCACACCTTCCTTGAAATGCATGCCTGATTCTACATGATCAAATTTTTCAAGTGGGATTGTTGGAGAAGCTATTGTCATGAGGTTTTTTACTTTGCCCCAGACAGTCGAGTTCTCGTTGATGTTTTGATGTAATTCTGAAAGCTCAATCCGCGCTCAGCAGTCACATTCCAGCTCCATTTAAGCTAAAGTTTTAAAATCAGGGAACATCCCTCCAAGTGAAGTGATCGGAAGTTTAGAAGATTCTACGATGGGTTTCTGAATGAAGGGTTTTCCTTTCACTGGCTTTAATGGGAGAAATTCCTCAGGAGTGTGAATTGCAATCAGTCCAAATGATGGACGACCTTCAGATTTTTCCATCACTGCTTAAAAAAATCGGTTAATGATAGGAGATATTCAGTTAATGTGACCTCTGGTCAGCACAGCACACTTGTCCCAAACTTAGGTTTTTTTCTTCATCAGTACCATATATACTGTATTTTACACATTTTGTCAAATCTTTAAATGTTCCCATTAATATCACACCAAAAGTATTGATTGGAATAGTGCTTTATGCTATATAATCATTGTCTTTAAAAAATGCAATTTGGAAAAAAAAAAAGGCGTTCTCATGGTAAAGCAGAACTTGACAATTAAAGATGCACTGAAAGGGAAACAAAAACTAAATATGACCAATATTTAGTGAAGTAATCTTTAGCTTTGATTGGAATGTGATTGATTTTTTCTACCTCAAACAGCTACATTCACTTTTTAGTCACAACTTGTAGTAATGATGAGAGCATCAGGCTTCAGCATGAAGTGTTCCCAAGCACAGAGGGGCTAAGAGTTCACTTCAATGTGTGAAAATGAGGTAATTTGAACCCACTAAATCCTGGTTTTGCCATCTTGTAATATCCTCATGCAATCAGCGAAGACAAAAAGATGGAAACACGTGATCATTCGGGCAGTCAGTTGGGCTCCTTTTTAGGCACACAATCTTACTGAACTTACACCTGACAAACTGCAGACATTAAAGCTGCCTCAACAGGCTTGTATATGAGACAATAGGGATGATAGGCAGCACTTATCAGCCGCACTTCAGTTCTTGATGAACCCATCAATTTGGAACAGAGCGTATCTGAACTCATCATGATCCCCGAGAAATCAAAGCCCTTTTTCACTATAAGTGTCAAAGTCTCAACTTATACATGGGTTTCTTACTGTTATATAGCTTTTTAGTTATAAAACTTTGAGCTCATTTTTTTGCTTTACTGTGCTTTCCTTGATATTCCTTATTCCTCTACTGTGTTCTTTTATCACAGTGATTCGAAATGTTAGTTTAACGCCATCTTTTAAATTTGTATTCTTTGACTAATCTATACTAATAACTTGATGGGGTGACATTTTTCCACAACCACTGAAAGTGTCTTAAGACACAGTTGTATAAGGAAGGATGAATAACTTTGCTTTAAGAAGGTTAGATACATATTTTTCCTACTAAAATATATTTATTACTGCATTTCCCTTTTTTTTAGCAATGGCAGTCTCTTAGTTACGTTCTTAATTAAATTCAGACATGCCATAACTCGAATGTTATATCTGCCCACCAGGAGAATAAATGCATAAATATTGACCCAACCTCACATTCATCAAAAGGTGATTTTCTTTTCTAGATTAGTTAAGTACAGCAGGTTCAAGACTTTCTGGAAGGAAAACTTTGACAAGAACATTCCAGATCATTCTCCAAACAAAGCATTTAAATTTGCTGGTTTGTTTTGTCAGTTATATGGTGTCAAGGACAATAACAACCTTCAACTTTTAACCCCACATACATATATTCACAAACCCAAATTACACTGGCACCTCCCCTTAGAAACCACTTTTGATTAGTAGCTGTTAGTAGTTGTTAATTAGTAATTGTTTGGTAATTATAAGTAATCAAGAATAAATATGAAAACTTTAATGGTTTTCTGAACGGTTTAACAGAAGGTGTGCAAGTCAGACAGAGACAGCATTATGTTGAAAGAGCGTTAAAATGGGAAAAAGTGGGAAGTAGAAGAATAGCCTTTCAAAGCTTTAGATCATCCAGCAACTGTGAAGATCTGTTGATACAAGACGTTGTTAATGACTTTAGCTTCTAGAGGAAATCAAACAATATAGACTTGGAGCTGCAGACCATCAATGTCTCTGAGTTTATCGCCCAGCACAGGAAATCACACACACATACATACCTGCAAAACACTTTCCCTAAAGGTAATAGATGTGTTCACGACCACCTCAGGGTTGAGATGACTCTTGGAGTGAACAATCATCTGTATTTAAATTAATCACGTGGCACCGTGGTGTAATGGTATTTTGGTTCGTCAGCACATACAGCATTCAATGACCCCCTTGTGTGCTGCTCTGACATTATTTTAACAGCCTTATTTGGAAAACCGGACTACAACAGATCTTTCTAGGATTGGAACAAGTGTCTCCCAAACATAAACTGGAAGAAATTACTGGTGCTGTTAAAAAAAACAAACAAAAAAATCAACTAGACCTTGGTGTCTCTTGAGGTGCAACTTAGAAGCAAATAAATGTCCACTATTCTGGAAAAGCTAATAAGCTTCCTGAAATGTATTAAAAGGATGTTATTTTGTTGTTTTTAAATTGATAAAAAAAAAAAGTGTGGGTGTCAAGATTGGGTATAAAAAGAGCATTTACTAAGAATTTAGCCTTTCAGCTGCATGATATTCTGTCGTGCCACTTTGATGGTTAAACCTACATGAGTTTTGGAGTTTCTTTCACTAAACACGGTTTGACACGGCATAAAATATGCAACCTAAAACTGAATTATGCAGAGAAGAACCTATTTATTAAAGCAAAGCTACATAAGTTTTTGACCTTAAGACCTGACTTGCTTTGATGCTGCAATGACATTTATTATGCACATTTCCGGAGCCATCATTTCCCAGCAGTATCCTAAAACTGAGAAACTGCACTTTACAGATTTGTGTTCCAGCCAGGACCATGCTGTGGCAAGTGCAATCTGCTTAATGCGAGGGATCTCAAACTCCAGTTGCTATGAAGAACTAGACAACAAGCTGTTGGATCCATTTCATTTGACTCATGTGTTCTGGAGCAGAAAAGCACCTAAAACTTGGGATGACATGACTGGAGGAAGCATGAAAAAGAAAGAGAGGAAATAAAAGAGCAAGATATAAGACACGACTCAGCATTGGAAAGACTCATTTTTACTGAAAAGAACTAAAAAGAAATAAGATGCACAACAGATGCCGTATTAAACTTTGTTAGGGTAAAACGTGAGAAATTCAGTTCAGCAGTGGTGCTTCAGCTCTGTGCAGAAAGGCTGCCAAGTTCTTCCAAGCTTATCTCAGATGGACAAAAAAAAGCAGACATATGTTCTGATGTCAGTCAAGTCCACAGATGAGCTCCTTTCAGGAAACACAAATGTCTACTATTAAGTGCCAAATATATAAAACCCCATCCAGGCTGTTATTAGTAGAAAGAGCAAAATCTTGCATCTGTGATCATATTAGCAGATGTGCCCATACATTGGTAACTGAAGTGTATAATTCTGGACTGACATGCTGCATGCTACCACATCCCTGCAACCTCTTTTTCTCTAGGCCGTGATTTCAGGATGACAATACCATCATGCATGGTTTTATAGTCACAGTGTGCGTTTGACCAGAGTGTGCATGAAGGTCCAGATCTGACCCCTTTTGCAATTGTATGGCCCTACATGGGGACAACAATCAAATAATTATAATATTTTAAAAACGCAACAAAACTGATTGATACTTGTGTCTGGAAAATCCAGCTTCAGGAAAATCAACAACTTAAAACTTTATTTATTTATTTATTTTTTTGGAAATAGGAGTTTTATTGCTATAAATATCACTACACAGGCAAAAGTATGAAATCATCTGCACCAATATGGATCCATTTTTATATCATGTGAATAAAATAAAACTCCTTGGTCTAATAATAAACATTTAAGTGACAGAAATACATTATTAGTCTAAGCCAAGTAAAGATGCTATAAAATTTAGGGGTGGGAAACACGTTAATCAATTTTGGAGGAAGACAAATAACCTTTTCTTTACAAATCTGTCATTTTTTTAGGATGGAAAGTCTAGCATCTAAGAATATTAGCTGAAAATACTTAGCTTACTGCTTAGCTTTTTTTTCTAACCATGCAATTTTGGAGTCTGTAATTGAATGAGCTGATAATCACAGCAGTCTGACAGCATAAAAAGAAACATGGGGATGTCAATTATAAGCTCCTTACCTCCACTTCACCGGTGTGTATTTGTATGTGTGTGCACATCTGCCTGTGTGTCTATATACAAGGATGAGTGTGTGATATGTGAGTGTGATGGCATCCACATATCTGTGTGGGTATAGCTCCTTGATGCGGTGATCAATGTTTCTCTGAGGCCTGGTTCAATAAACGATTAGATTTTTCCCTGAAGACATCCTGCCAACAGAACTTCATTAGGCTCACACACATTTATGAAAAGAGAAAAAAAATCACACACAACCATACCTTCTTTCACTAAATGCCCTGTGCTTACAAAATGCTGAGATCAAGACTGTAAAAGGTCTTTTTTAACTCTGCAGTGATACTTTAACAGTGTTTGTCATAGCTGACTCCACTGAAATGGCCAGTTCTCTCTCTGAAGACCAGAACAAATAAGCTTCATCATATTAGATCAAACAAATGGTTAAAAAGTGTAGTGCTACAGGCCTTACAAGAACAGACACATTTTATATTAAAGTCATACAAACAACCGGAGCGTATTGGGAGTTGCAGTACTTGATCTGTGATGGGGTTTGTGCTAAGTTAGTTGCAGTCATGTTTGTCTCAAGCATTTACTTCACTGCACTTAAAACAAGAGCGAATCTTATGTCATCATGTTTGGGGAATCAGTCTGAAGATAAGACGTACAAAGAAGACTCATTTGCTAAATTCACCGTGGTTAAAAACAAGCTTGTTTGTATTATCAAAACTAAGTCTCCCAATAGCTCTGACATAAGATAGAAACTTAGGTGAAAGAGTGTTTTACTGTATTTTAGTCACACTCCTGATTTTACAAATGCATCTCCACCTCCTGGCTATTTCCCTCTCTTCTTTTCTTATCTCTCTTAACAGCTACCGCTCACCTTACTATTAATTAAAATTATCCTGTATGGGTGCCTGCGCTCTTGTGTACTATCTCACACGCTTGTGTGCAAGCATCAGACTTCAGTATTAATTAAAGGTGTGAATGCTAATTGGTCAGATCGATAGCAGGTCGTTAGGCCTCAGGGGCTGACAGCCAATAGGAAATCATTATGTGTCTGACATCACTGTCATTCTGCTAAAGGTGCACTGCACTGTTGACATATGCACACGCAGGCATGCACACTCGGGTTTGAACTAACGTTCACACTTCTGCCATCTTCGAAGATAGGTTTGAGAAAGAGACAGAGAGACAGCTTGGAAACTAAAGAGCTGGCAAGATAGAGGTAGAAAAGTGGCACAGGAGAAGGATTCTAACAGTACGTCCCTAAAAATTAAATCAATAATCGTGAGAGAGACATTTTCAAAAAAAGGAAAAGGATGCCATAGTTGTCACTGAACAAAAGTGAGTGAACAAACATTTTATCTGTGGATGCCTGTTTGTGCTGATCAATATCCGCACAAAGGAAACATTTCTCTACATACTGCATTTGCATATCTTCCCCTCAGCTCGCCTCTTTTCTTTTTCAGTGTCATCTGGGTTTTATCAATCATTTCAATCAGAAAGAACAATGACCTTTAAATATAATTGTTCTATGTACTTCTGCCAAACTGTTAGCATAACTTTATAATCACTAGAGGTTGAAGAGCACTCAAATGTAGCTTAAACAAACAATTATATTTACTAATTGGCTTGCAAGCTACATACTTCAACGCCTATTGTGAAAACTGGAAATAGTGCTCTTGATTTCCGGATTAAGCAACCTGTAATGGTGAAATCTGTTCATTGTTTAAGATCCCTAGAAATGATGAGGGTGATTATCTTCCTTAAACTTTGTACATAGTTGTAAATATAGTGTAAAGACTTTTGCTATCTCCAAAAGTCACTAGCAGGGCTGCATGTTTCTATTCCTATATCCTAAATACCCTCAGACCTTTTGCTCTCCTTAAATATCCTGAGACATAAGCAGACAGCAACAAGAGGCTATGCAAGATTAATGAAGCTAAGAGATGTATGAAACAGTAACTGGTAACCTGTGTACAGATTGTTGCTTGTACAGACAGGCGTCATCAATATTTACTACATGAAGACTTTTGCTCTAGAGTCCATACTTAAACAGTATTGAGTAATAAAGTACACTGACAAAGTTTACATTTTCGGATGTGCGTTTGAGAAAAAGCGATTCATCACTGATCGGAGATAAGATGTGTGTATGTGCTGCTTTAGTGCAGATTGAAGAGAGCAGCCTTACTGTAGGTTTGTGCAAGTGCTTTCCACCGTGTGTGATATCTAATAGCTTTGGTTATTTCAGCATGACTTATTAAATTGTAACATCAAGAGAGCCCGCCCGCTCCGCGTCTCCGGAAAGCTGTCTGAGAGTGAAACCTATGAGCATACATGTGTTAAAGGCCACTACATGTTTAGTTTTTTTTCTCTTGAAAAAAACTAAACATTACTCTTGACCTTGTGGGTCAAGAGTAATGACTGACCTCTGAAACACAAAGATCATCTTTTTAACTTGAGAATGGTTGAACTGGTTTCAAAATGTAACATTTTTGACGGAGTATATTTCATGACATTTTTAATAATACCAGGCATCTGTCATGTTTCCGTTATTTCATCCTGTTTGTGCTGTCCGTTTGAATCTCTTCTTTCATTTCTCTTTCTGAATCATATTCTCTTTCATCCACAGCCTTTGTACCATTAGTAGAATATAACTTCGCACCAGGCATAACCCGGCAAGAGTTCCCTCTGCAGTAAATCGGATATATCCCTTACAGCACACAACGTCACTTTCTTTGCATGTGTTTTATGTTTCTGGTATAACAGAATTTGGGGGATGCACATTCACCAGGGATTCATTTTGTGTGAAAAGTTCTTTTCATCATAGGACAAAACTTCGGTAATTGGAACAATCTGTTATGGCACATGCAAACATCACAGGGCAAAACTTGTTCTTGCATTCGGTGCAAAGTAAAGGGGTTGTTTTAATGAGAATTACTCCCTTTTGTTCTAGAGAATAACTAACCGCAAATGATCAAAAATGCAGAGGATTTAAATGTAAGCTTGTCTTTAAGGTGGGGCTTTCACTTGTGTAATGAAAATCAAAGGAAAATGTACCATAAGAAGAAACATTTAACTAAAAACCTGGTAAAATCTGAACAGCTGTCTTACCGATGTGTTAGGAGTATTTTGTGAAAACAACTAATGAATTTAATCTACTAGCAAGATAATTAAAGGAAATGGAGGATGTTGGTGCCAACTGACAATAAGGTGTAATGTTATTTTATCTGGTGGCAGGAATCCCTTTTCTTTAAAGGAATAATCCCATCACCAACTTTCCGTAGATAGTGCATATTAGAGTAAACCCCAACATGGTCCTAAAAAAAGTTTGTGAACCAAAAACAAATATCATGTAGTAGCCTAAACAACGTGTTTTTTGGCTGACTGAAAATAAAGTTAAATCAGCAGTCAGCACAAAAATGTTGGCTTGTTTACTGGTTTTTCATACATACATCATTATCATTCAACTCAGTTTCCCCCCATTATTTGCACTACAGGTCATTTCTGCTGTATATAAAAACTATAGCTCTGATAGAGTTATGAACAATTATTCTGTAGATTAAATTTAGAAACTCCAAATAATAGAAATAATGAAGGGTTACGTTGTGTCTAAAAGGTCCCACCGAGTGCTCGGTGACTCACGGTATCAGGAACTGCCACGTCAGCATGACCCTACTCATTTTCTAGTTATGCTAATCTGGTGACATTCTGTCTCACTTGGCAGGGGGAGCAGATTGGATGGGCCGAGGTGGAGACCCTGAAGTTTGGCCATATGATTGGTTGGCTCATATAAAGCTGAATAATGGACTGACATAGCCGAGGTGGCCATGCAATCATAAACAAACTCTTACATACACAGAAACATACACACTCGAACCACAGTGGCACATACCCACACACGCACTCATATTACCTAAGTACCAGGATAGACTATATTTTAGTCAGGTGGGCAGTGAATGTCTGACAGACGTGAATACCAGATCAATATATCATTGAGTGTAATTTCTATCCTGTCCCGCAGTAAAGGGTTTGGCAGCCCTGCCTTCTAATTCCATCAAAAATGGCATTTAATATCATTCAGATATGAGCGCAATATATCATGTGCAACACTTCTTTTACTGTCAAACGCCATCTTATCTGCTGTAGGCACTGAAAGGCCAAATTTTAGCCTGATTGTATTATTCAGGCATTAGACACTGATAGCTATTTCTGTACACTCTTTGAAATGAAAATTTGACAGTGTTTTTTAAAAAAAATGCATCTGCCAATTGCTTGATTTTATTCAAGCAGCTTATTAATTTGTCATTTGCTATGTCTTTGTAAGGCATCCTTTTTAACTGAGATACTAATACCTTTGGCAGCCATTTACTGTAATTACATTATCCTGATATCAGATTGATTGTGTGGAAAGTTGTTGAAGACCCTACACTGAAAGATTTGGCAGCTATATTACCATATACAATAATTCAGATAATGAACTTATTTCACTTGTTTTTGACAAGAGTGGACAACCTTGAGAAGTGCCAGTTCTTTTGTAAAATTCTAATCAGCTCAATCCTCATAACAATATGTCTATAACCAGGTCTATAACAACATAATTCATAGTGCACCACACTCAGAAATGCATACATTTTACTGTGTGCAGGTAGGTAATGTACCTTGCTGTACATAACTAAACCTTGTCTACCAACAATATATCAGAATGCATCTTTTACTGATTTATCTAGTTCAAAATCAATGGGCTTCGATGGTAAAGCTCAGCAGCCTCACAGTGAGAAGGTTGCTGGTTTGAGCCTCAGTTCGGGATGGCCTTTGTGTCTGAAGTTTGCAAAGTCTCCCCGTGTTAATGTGTGTTCGGTCTGGGTTCTCCGACTTCCTGCCACTGTTCCTCCCACCTGTTAAGGTGATTGGTAATTCGAAATTTTACTTAGGAGTAAATGTGTGTGACTGGTTGTTTATCTCTCTGCGATGGACTGGTAAACTGGGTGTACCCCGCCTCTCGCCCAGTGATTGGTAGGATTGGCTCCATGCAACCCTTCACTGGAATAGATAACGAATGCCAAACAAAATCTGCATAATTTATCTGTTTCATTTTCTAACAGCGAAATTTATTATAACATGAGATATTTCACAATTTTATAGTAAACTATTTAACATGATGATGTCCCAACTGCTGTTAAGGTCACATGAAAAGGTAAGGTGTAAATGTCTTTTCCCCCTTCTGCTCTGCTCAGTTCAGGCCCGGAGATTAGCATCCACTTACTGAAAAATTATCGCCAATGTTCTGTGCTAATTTTATGTAATTACTCTGGAAAGTTTTAGAAGTTTTCTTCAGGTTGGTTCATTGACTAAATAGCAGGTAGCTGTATTACTGAAAGGGTGCTCACCCTTGTGGGATCTCTGGCTGAGAACGGGTGGGTCAGGAAATCACAGGAAGAAATTATTGCAGAACAAACAGTTCACGAGACGCTGTACAGAAAGATGCAGATCCACAAAGCAGCTATAACAGAATTGTTTTTGAGGGTAACACTTTTCACATCTGGAATTCCCTCTGCTATATAACGCAGTGGTGAAAGAACAACGTGGTGGTCCTGAACCGTATCACTCTGAACCATTAGTGCTGGCTCGTGACAACAGCAGCGACAGGCTCTGGCGAGCTGAGTAACGTTGTGGCAGCTGCAGGAAGTGTCACTGCAAGCTCCCGCTGCTACCAATTGAGCTTGATGTCTGTCTCTAGATGAGGATCGGCAGGTAAAGAATAAAGTTGGGTGTTACTTTTACACCCCTTCAAAGCAAAAATTTATCCCATTGCAAAATTTTATCAAAAGCGCTGTAAAAATCAAACAGTACTAGTGAATCTATGTTCCCATGGTGGGTATGATTTCTATTCCTGCATGGCAAGGACCCGTCGATTTTCCATATGGAGGGAGGGAGCTTTGAGTTTTTTCAAATAATCTCTTGACAAAGTAGAACACTAAGTTTATGTCTATATCCTGAAAAACCAAGCCTGGTTTTATCGTGTAGAGGTGTCTTGAGTCATTTTAGACGCACACATTTTACAGAAATAAAAAATGAAAACTAAATCCACAGCCAAGAGGTCTTACTGTTGTAGCTATATATTTTTGTTTTCCTGTAACTGTTTTGCTGTTTGTCATTATTGCTATCATCTAGCAATAATGACAAACAGGAATACAGTTAATGAAAAATAGAATAGCTAAAAGGCTGGGTAAAATAACTACTTTATTTTTAAGCAATATTTCAAAACTCTACATTTTGTTCTGAATATTTATTCTGTCCATGACATGCATGATAATTTTAAAACTATTCAATGATAGTATTAATAATAATAATGATATTAATAAAACATTTAATTTGTGAGCATCTTTCTTGACACTCAACATCATGTTACAGGACAAAACACAACAACAACAAAAACAAACACATCAAACAACTTGAAATAATTAGTGAGAGATGTAAAATATTTATTCAGCTAAAAGCTACAACAAATAAAACCATGGAACTACTGACATTGAGGTTGTAGACATCTCTATTTAAACCCAATACCCTTTTGGCAAATAAAGAATCTTGTACAAATGGAAAAGAAAAAGAATTGCTTCAATCTAAAATGTTTCAGCATACAGAACAAGCCAGTTGGAATTTATACATAAATAAAAAGGCATCACACCAACATCTGATAGGTTGAACTGTTTGGCCACATTTGTCATTAATGTGTGTGTAGACAAAAGAGTAAAGTCAAAGAGAACCCATTAAGCTGTTGGTTAAAAGCATCATGTTGTGCGAATACTTTGGTACTCTTGTTGACTTAATCACTAAACAAAATGTGAGTCATGCAGAAAAAAAAAAAACTAAATAATGTGGCCATTCTGAACCAATATACCTTAAGAAATAGGGCAGGATATTTATCAAATCTACAACAAATTAGTATTTTAAAGGGTTGATAATAAAAACACTGAAATTAAATAAAGTTCCAAAGTGACATGCATTTTTAAAAAAGCCATTTTGTCCTTTGAATTGGATTTCATCCAGTTTACATCTGTCATCACTTTGAGTATATGTGTATAAGTAATTGATTGTTATGATGTGTTGGTGTTGACCTTGCAGGTGCCAGATACACACTTCAAATAATAAATACACAGCTTTAAAACCTAATTGATTTATCTTGCTATGCGAGGAAATATGGAACATCATTGTCACAGAAAGCTCTTCTTCTCTAATACTCACTTATACCTTCTTTTCCTGTGCTTTTCTTTTGCACAGTTCCTTTTTTTTCGACTCTCTCCTCTAAAATCTCATATGCTTCACACCTGTATGCTATATGCACATGGGAATCCAAAGGAAATGTGTGCATACTTCATACTCTGGCAAAAACACACACAAACAAACACAGACACACCTTACTACAGGAATAGTGAACTAGTCTTCTCCTGGGACAGCAAAGACATATTCCTTCTCATTCTAAATGTATGAGCCGAGCTGAAATTGTGCATGTAGGCACATGTATAGTTCAATGATGTTTCTGTGTGTATGGTTGTGTGTGTGTGTGTGTGTGTGTGTGTGTGTGAGAGAGAGAGAGAGAGAGAGAGAGAGAGAGAGAGAGAGAGAGAGCACTGAATTGCGCTCAATCTGAAAGAGAGAAGGTATAAGTGCACACACAGACAAAAACACACACAAGGTAATAAGAAGAGGGTAAGCCAGACTTAAAACTATACTGTATGTACTCAAAAGACACTAAAAAGGAAGCTTGTTTCTTCTCTTTAAAATATTTCCAACCAAACGAGGTAAAAAAATGTGTTCCTAAAGAAAATAGAGAGAGAAATTGTTATTGTCCTCCCAAAGCAACCAAAAATGTAAACTTGAAGTATCTGATATACATATTTTATATTAACACGTACTACTAAGATTTTCTTTGTATTCAACTTTTTTTCTTTATTCAACAGTCTTCATTATTGGGCTCTTTTGTCCATGATAATATAATCCAACTATATTGAGCAGAATTGAACTAAGAAACAGGAATAAAGCCTGGGTGACCTAAAGTAAGGAAGAAAAGACAGATGGAGGGGTGATACATAGAAGGGTGAACATTGGCAGTCCCCTCAGGTCTCTTTGATAAAGATCAGAGCAGCCACAACTGGAACCTTAATCCCATCCTAAAGAGGCATGAAAACACACACACACCTGTGCACCTGTTTCTCCCTCACACATATATTAATATATACAAACACAGTTGATTTTTACATTCAGATCATGTTCAACCTAAAAAGACCAGAGTCAGAGTTGATCAATCAATCAAAGGCTGATAAGTGATCAAAGACCCTGAGATAGAAATGGTGGAGTGTGGATTCAGTGCCTGCCTCTAAATATGGATTTTAACCATAATTTTAGCATAATTCCTCTAAGTAGCTGCATCACACAGTCATATCAGGCTCGCTAATGTGAGATGTGAATGATGTGACTGGCATGCAGTTATCAACACTGAATTATTATTGGTGCAGGGGATGAAACATTTTCTAAGCATATCTTAAACAAAGACATTTATGTTTACTGAATTGTAATGTAGCAGACGATCTGAATAAAATGTTATACCTCCATGCCTCTGTTTAAAATGCAGGATGAAAATAGTTAATGACTGCATCTTCTTAAAGACAAAATAGTGTATTTTATTCTAAGTATGACTTGAGAAGCATCTTTGTTCTGTCATATTTGGTTTTCATAGTGAAGTATTATGTATATGTGCAACACAAGCGAGCTCATGAGTAAACAAAACACCGTAAAGCATTAATAATTGAATTTATGCTCAGATTGAAACTTTGAAATTGAAATGTATAAATAAAATGTTATTGCAGCCAAAGTGCCTCTCTGTTTTTAGCTCAAACCAATAAAATATAATAACTAGAATGTACAAAGAGATCCCATTAAAACTCCCAAATAGCAAAATGTCATAAACATTTATGTGTTGAAGCAGTTTTGAAAAAGATTGTAGCTTATTTGATTAATTTCCTTTCTTTCCTGTGTAGTTTTTACCAGCCTCTTGGGAAAATCACCTGTCAAAACATTTAATCTCTCATATTCTCTCATATTCATAGTGGGACGTATGGTTTGATTCGAACGATTTTAACCCTGTGTGATATCTCCTCTAAATATTTAATTGCCCAATTTTCTTATGTTTGATGCAAATTAATAATAAATTAAGGTGCCTGCAGTAATGACATGATATTTTAAAGTCATGGACGATTATCTTTGATGCGTACGTCCAGCATTTACATGTGTTGTAACTTCCAAATAATTTCCTGCTTCACAGTTATTTATAAATATTTTTTTTTAAAAAAAAGGAATGAAAAGATATCTGTTTTCTTTCTCTTGCAAAACTGAATTTCCAAATATTAGTGTTGTTGAGTCACTGGGCTACCTACTAATAATGGGTAACATGCTTCATAATATGTGGAACTGGTGAATGCTCAGATGCGAACAGGTCCATCAATACCAATTACATTTGCCATGTCAGGTATCCCAAACTGTTTAACCAGCTGTCACCAACTTATATGTTAGCAAATTACTCATTTATTGAAAAGATTGTCACTTTGTCTTTTTTTAGCTTGTATGGGGACTTCTTGATTTTGTCT
Source organism: Pseudomugil tenellus (assembly GCA_037177515.1). NCBI lineage: Eukaryota > Metazoa > Chordata > Actinopteri > Atheriniformes > Pseudomugilidae > Pseudomugil > Pseudomugil tenellus. The sequence continues at coordinate 15,145,568 of JBAMHX010000019.1, forward strand.
ATATTTCTTGGAAATAAAGTATTTCTTTTCTTATCCCTTCGATGTTTAATTAGTCTCTCTATTCTTCTTTTTTGGGTACTACATAAACCATTCTCATGTTAAAAAACATAGCGAAGGCTCTCTCTGTTCTTGTTTTAAGTTTTTAGTACAAAGGACATAAAAAGAATTAAGATACTTGAGGAGGTAGGAAAGAGCTAGCATGGGGAGTTTGTAGCTGAAGGGACTGAGGTGAAATCTCTTCTGACTTATTAGTTACATGCCAGCATGTTCTAGGATGAGGAACATGACATATATGCCATGCTTTAAAAGAAATTATTACATCAGGGAGCTGTGCATGCATATTTCTCAATCTATATCTAAAAAATGTGCAATGCAAACTTGGTTGTAAAATAAAATCATGGTTGATGTTATTTAATGTTAGCCTTTTGTTGTGTTATCTGGATTGTGATTTATTTATTTTTTTATTGGTTAAAGTTTTGTAGTTTTCGATGTAAAGTAACAGCCACCAAAAATAAAATACAAATATTCCCACATTTACTAAAATGATTCCTGGGATTAGCAATTAAAATGCTAGGCCTAAATGTAAACGCATAGATGAAGAAGCACATGCATTATTTCCATATAATCTAGCAAGCAGGAGAAAGCCGTTCACAGTTCTAGGTAGAGACCTCGCGGCAAGAAAACTTCAACAAAACTATAGTTTGTTGCATGTTGCAAAATGCATAATATTATCATAGATGTCCGGTCCCCATGCAGTCCTGCACATATTAGGAATTTCTCTGCTGGAGCACACCTGAATAAATTCATTGGGTAATTAGCAGACTCTGCACAAATCTTCTACTTAAGTCTGATGTGTGTCAGGTATTTTGTGTCAGGGAAAGTCATAATACTTGTAGGACTGTGGAACTCGAGGACCGGAGTTGCCCATTCATGGAATAGACAGTGAGATGGCAAATATAGCAAAATATGGGGCCTTTAAATGTTTTTTTTTTTACATTATTTGGTAACAGACTATTCACTGTCCCACACTATATCATGCAAGATTACAAACACATGCAAAATCAGTTCATCAAGGTGTGTGTGCATATGTGTGTGTATGTAGATATGATGGCAAAATTGTTATATTGTCAGCCTGTGTAAGGAGGACAGATGGTCAGAATGACCTGACCAGAACCCTGTTTGTACAAGTTTCTTGTTTCTTCCTTCAGAGTGTCTCTGGAATGTCAGAACAACTACAAAGGACATTATTTTCCTTCTTGTTAGATTTGTCATTGCAAAACCTCACCCAATGATTCCTACACCTGGCCCCGAGAAAACAGTGTTCCCAGATGGGGATTTTCTACTTCTAAGTAAATTGGGAGAATGGAGTGTTTATAAGAAGGCTGTGCTAAACTGTTGACTTGCCTGGAGTCTGTGCCTTCTCACTGATCTGAGTGTCTTTGTTTTATTGAGTTGTTTTTTTTTTTCCCTTAACTATCTGGTGCTACTAAACTAATTTGAGTTTATATCAGAAATCCTTGGTGCCTCCAAATCAGTTTAAAGCATAATTTATTGTAGGGGCATGACCGTTTTCCATTTGTGATTAAGTAAAGTTGCATATTTAGGGTGAAGTCAATACATGTCTGCCTCATTTTGTATCAGAGTTTGCTCTTATAAGCCAAAAAAGGAACAGATTTTAAAAAGTGGTCATTCTGTCATATTTCTTAAAGGTCTCTTCCAGAGCTTATTACAATGGCTTTTCAAAGGACAATTATTATAGCTTCGTTCATTATCAGATCTCCTTACAGGAGTCCATTTGCAGTAGTAAATAGAAAAGGGTTAGTAATAACAGGTCTTAAAAGGTGAAAACCTTGAGAAATATGTTAAAGTTTCTATTTCACATCTCTAGAAATCATAAAGTATTTAATTGTAACTAAAGGCAATGGTGAACTGCTGTACCCAGCAGTTGAGGTCTTAACATGTCTCATAATTTCCAGACTAATCCTGATCTTTATTATTTACCACCTACCAACTTAAGTCTTCAAATAATCATTTACGCTAAACGTAGTGGAATAATCGTTTAAATGGTGATAAAAATGCTAAACAAATCTTTTATGGCAAAGAAGTGGCAGAGAAAAAAATGTTCAACATCAATCATGCTTAGAAAACATACATATGAGACAGTGTGTGTAACTATGCATGTGTGTGGGTGTGTATGTGTGTGTGTGTCAAAGAACTGTGATAATCTGTGATTCCGTCTCATCAGCACAATATCAAACTGCCTTCGACATCATGGTAAATTATACATCACTGTATTCCTCTCTCTGGTCACATGCATGTGTATGGTATGTGCTAGTGAATGAATTAGTTATGACCTGGCAGTCTTCAGAGTAACAGGAAGAAATATTCAAGGAGTTCTACAATCACATCAAAGTGTTTCCCTGTGAACAGACAGGCTGGAGAGGAAAAGGCTGCACTGCTGTACCTATGTCCTTCAAAATGCAATCTTCCTTCTTAAACATTGAGCAATGATTTTTTTTTTTTATTATTTAGTCTTTGATGATATGAGTATATCAAATATTTCAAACTGTCTGGCCAATGTTACGCAGCTATTTATCTGTCTGTTCAATCAAATTGATGCACCTGTTTGCAGCATTTGCACAAGCGGTAAAAGGCAAAGCACAGGAGTCCAGACCTCACCCCCCCCCCCTTCCCCATGACCTCCTCCAGCTCTTCTTCCTCTCATGATTGAAGTATCCCAAAGCATTTCTCTGCCATATATGATTTTAAAGGCCTAAGGCATGTTGTGGGTCTGCTCCAGGGTCTGCTCTTAGAATGATGTGCCTGGAATGTCTTCAATGGTAGATTCCCAGGAGGCTCTAGGATTAGTTCTCCAAACATTCCTGTTGTATAAAATGATCGGTCAAACTGCACCTGATCAGAAAAGAAACTTCTAAAAGATTTTATAAGATCTAATGAAATGTGAATTGATATTGTATCTTTGATTAAATCAATAATTTCAGTTTTTTTTCCATCTTTATGATTAATTGTTAAATGATCTTTACTGAAAATAAATTAGATTACTTGAGAATGTAAACCAGTATTGATGTTGCCATTAATGATAAACATAAGTGTGCATTTTAACTTTATTTACTTTTGATTGACGTATTACTGGGTTGGGTATACCTGAGAAAAATGAAAAATTCTGAAATGTCTCCAATAAAAGATTAGGTAAAAGGATTACATAAATGATGGATGGCTTGCCAAAAATGGTGTAAACCAGAGAGGATAATTCCCTTGAAGAAAATCTCCCCCTCATGTGGATTTACAGCCTTGCTCTGTGGCATGGACACATGAAGCTGACTGTGGGCAGAACAGTGACATATCAGCAGCATAATGTTGTTTTCCTGCAAATGCCAGTTGCTCTAGGTTTCTCTGTCTCACCGTCTTTCCCCTCTACTAAACACACTGTGTAAGTCAAACGGCTGCATGTATCAACAGCAGGGGCTCCACAGATAAGACCCCTGGATGTTCTCACTGAGAACGAACTCCATCCCTGTCACATCGACGCACAGTTAGGGAGATACAAAATCACATAGAGTGAGAGCATGGACCAAGAAGCTGGTAGAAATTTGTGCCAGTGAATAAATCTGGGACAACTGCTTCGAAATACAAGAGGCACTGACACAGACACCCACACAATTATAACCGCAGAAGCAGCATGTGCAGAGACTTTTAAATGCAGCCACTTTGTAATCAGTGATGCAGTCATTATGCTGTGCACCAGACCCACTACAAGATGAACCCCCATCAACTATCAACCTCACACACAGATAAATCCAAAGGCCATTCTGGGATGCAGACAGACAGCAGTTAATCATCGCAATAATCTCCTGTCATGAACACTGTATAGAGGCATGTATGTGGGAGCTGCTCTTATATACATACAGTATCTTTTTAAGAAGTGATAGAACTCTTGGGACAGGATATTAAAGGGGTTGAGGGTTAAACTGAAGAGTTAGATTAGGGTTTAAATTTTTTTAGATAAGAACAGCATGGTAAGTGGTGGTAATGTGTGTAGAAATGTGTAAAAGCCACAAAATTTAAATTAAAATTTAATATCAATCCAGATGTCATCTGCACTTTGCATGAACAATGTGGTAATTTTGGGTTGAAGCAAGGAGAGCACGAGGCACATGTAGCTGTAGAAGTCTATTTAGTATTCTGTTTTCCATGAACCTACATGTTTTTCTATTTATTTTTTATTTATTTTTTGTGAGTTTTAATCTGTCAGCTACTGGGCTTGTATAGAAAAAGTTACCTTTACTCTCACCATCCTGCCTTGTTTGTTCTGTGAAACAAACAAAATGAGCCCTTTGTCTAATCATGGTCCTTTATAAAAAAAATAACTAAATTTACCATTAACTGTAACATAAGTTTTGCAATTTATATTGACTCATATGTACAATATATAATAATTTCACAATGTGTGCAACAGAAGGCAAGACATGTTTGTTTTTTTTTTTTTTTTTTTTTGCATAGCACCTTTCATGTACAATCAATTTGCAATCATGAACAATTCAAAGTGGTTTGCATAAAAACATTAAAAGCATTACAGGTGTACATATGAAAAAAAGAGAATAAAAAACAGAGCAAGAATCATGATAAAATAATAAAATAAACTTAAATTAAGAGCATAATTAAAAAGTTACCGCCAAGGTTTTTCTTTAATAGCTGGATTAGAAAAGAAAAGTTTTTAGGATTTAAACATTTCTACATGTGGTGAAAGTTTTATCTCTACTGGCAGTTTGTTCCACTTATTTGCAGTGTAGCAATTAAGAGGATTAATAGAATTACTATGAAAATATTAATCTGAAATATTAATATTAACAATTAGTAATTAATTTATAATTAACCTCGAGGCACCACCTCCTATTTTCTAGTTTACTT
>JBAMHX010000019.1:15162273-15173737 GCA_037177515.1 Pseudomugil tenellus
TATATATATATAAAAATCCTGTTCCCCTTCTTTTCACCTCCATTCCTCTCCTTCCACTTCATGTCCAAGAGATTTATTTCCCTGACTGGTGTTCAAAGTTCAGGGTCTGTAGTGAGTGATTGATTAACAATGTGCACACACACACACACATGCAGAGCTGCTCACAGTCATTTTTCAGCTAACTGTACATGTGGTCAATAGTCACTGGTATGTCTTGTAAATCAGTCATTCAGCACCCTTCCTGGGGTGTGTGTAAGTGTTTTGCAATGTTTGTGTATGTATGTATGTGTATCTGCAGAAGAGCCTTGACCACAGTGGCATGCCATCCATTAAATTAGTCACACAAGTAAATTCAGGGCCCAAGACAACCAAATACACACCCGGGGCCTCGTGAGTAGGTCACTCTTTCACCCCATTCATTGCCTGGATCTATTCATCAACGTAACATAGGTAGGAAAAGTAGGAGACTGGTAGATTTGAGCAACTCGTGTCCTCAAAAAGAAAGAAAAAATGAATAAAATGAAAATGCATGTATGTGGAGATTTACTGTAATCACAGTGAGATGAAGAACATCTTAATCACTACCATTTTGCCTTATGCAACACCCAAATGGCCTAGGCGGTAGTATTATATATGTGCATATTTAATAACTGTAAAATAAATAAACAAATAAAAAAGTGTATCTTTTTGTTGAAACTAGTTTGAATAATTAATTTATAAAGCTAAGCTAAACTAACATTAGCTAAACTAAGCTAAGCTAGGATAAGGTATGACTTTTTTCATCCCTGATAGGAAATAATGTTCCAGTACAGCCCAACCAAGATTACACACAAACAAAAACATAACAGTACAGGAACTGGGATGACTGAGTTGCAGCCCCGTGAGCAGTGCACCTTTACAGGCAGGGTGGGGATATTCATAAAGGATGGAGGTCAGAAACCCAGAATACTAATAATACCATATTAGTAATGATACCATATTACCTGGCAGAGATTGCTGGTACAATGTAAACTAGCCAGCATTTATAAAAAGAAAAAGGTTGCTGCAAGTATTGAGAAGGTAAAGTAAATGTAAATGTAATGTAAAAGTTTTGATTTTGATCTTTACTGTTTCAAACAAGATTACAAATGTTGATTTTAGATTTTGTTTTTTAAGAACATTATTTAGTTTCAATTTATTTAAACTAAACCAAAAAATGTTTGTACGTATTCAAATCAATTGATCTTTGTTACTAATATTTTTTACCTGTAAACTTGAAATGGAATTAGTTGAAGTTTTAATACACTAAATAATACTCAAAATTACTGCTAGTGGCATTTTAGTATACAACTGTGACTACTTTAGTAGTCAGAGTAGTAAAACAGTGTATTTAGTCATGAATTAAGTATACACACACACATGCACACAGAAAAGTAGAGTAAACCAAATCATCCTTCATACACATATGCTTGAATGAATATATTCCCATGTCACCAGACAGAAAGTCAGAATGGAAGAAAACCAATTTCTTCCACAGATAGCATGCTGTTAGACTAGCTTTGTCTGCTCATCTGTGTGCATGCACCCAAAATTTGCATATTTCAATCCAAAATCTCACACACATAAAAAGAATAAACACACATCTGCCTCTGTGTAAATAGCACACTTTGTCACGCTTATGGGGACCCAGAAGAGCAAACAACATTCCTACTAATCCTTTACAACATAGCTGTGATGTCTAAAGATGATAAATTGAAGAAGATGGGGTTCACATCTTTGGTGGTGACAGGGGCCTTGCTGTTTTCTGTATATCCTCAAGGGGAGACCCCGTGACTTTGGTTGATGAGTGTATTAACCTTCTTGTCAACTCATACATTTCTAAGAGAAACATGAGGAGACTCAAACTTTCCTAGACTGAAGCTCCTCAAAAATTCTTATAATTTAAAAAAGTACAGCTTGCTCTTTTTTATGTAGACTTCCTCAATCATCTTAAAATTCCAATGATAGTTGTGTACATTTTAAGTTAAAAAAAAGATTAAAGTAAACTAAAAGTACTGTAATTACCCAGTGGATTCCGATTAACACTCAAAATAATATACAGTGCCATAATATTTAACCAAAATTAATGGCCTGCTGCTTTATTTATTATATCCTGCCTTTAAGAACATTGTGTAAGTGTTTTATGACACTGCTTTTGGATCTGGTTTGTTTCTTTCCCTTTTACTTAAGTTTTTTTTTTTTTTTCTGTGTAGAGATTGGTGGAGCCTGCCAGGGTGATTAGGGGCTCCTGGCCAGCCTGTTCAAGTAGTTGAGCAGTTTTGTGCAGTGGTCTGAAACCTGTGGCTCAGGAGCTGTAGGTGGGTTATTAGACCTACCACAATTGCTCTTAATAATAATGACTAAAAAAGTTAAATAACATTTTTTATGGAATAACTGTTCTAAATTCCCACAACAACAAAGAAAAATACCACTAATAAAATTTAAATAAAAAAATCATTTTATTCATAAGTTATTTTATGATACAGATCTAAATAAGTTACATTAAACTGGGCTGAGGGCAAAAAGGGGGGCTTGGGATTGTTAAGATTGCAGACCCAATTGTGGCACATCATTTGTTGGAAATGTTCAGCTGGATGCATGTTTCAACTGCAGGTAGGTTTAGCACCCAGACACTGTAATGGTTTTACACTGCTGTAATATTTGCCTTGCCTTGCTAAAATTGCCAATTATAATACTGCAAACATATGTGAATAATATTATATGTTGCTGCAAACCCATCATTAAACATTAATGCCTGAAATATACTACAAACATGAGATTTAGAGCACACCATGTAAGTAACAAATTCACAAAAACATAAAACTTTTTAAGTTAATCGTCATAACTTCTTCCACTAACTAACAACGATGTCTGATGATTAAAGGCTGGTGAAAAATTGTTGTCCAGATGTAAGAAAACACACACATCCTACTCTGAACTTTTAATCCAATTCTGTGATCAGGTTTTTGTTTCTTATAATCAAATATAATCCAAATAATCTGTGCATTTTTTATAAAGATATACAAGTAGGAAACATAAACAGCTTAAATAATCTAGATTCACAAGTTTAATTTTAACAAACATTTTAAAAAATGTTTGCAATAACATTTTTTCTTTAATATTGAATAGCTTTATTTTTGTTACTCATTTTATTTAATTTTATATAAATAAAAAGTAAAAAGTTTGCTTTCATTGTTGCTAAAGGAATTGTTGCTTCCACTATTAAATGATAAATGTAGTGAACATCCTTTCCCCTTTCTTGCCTCAGTCTCAATCTCTCTCTTTTTCAGGCAGTTGGATAGATAGTGAGCGCTACCCCCCTCAGCTAAAGCTTGTTTAGGCTGCTGGCTATCCCATCACTTACTATTCACCCTGAATTAGACACGGGAAGGAAAAAAAGAAAAAAAACATCAAAACCTGTACTTGATGATGTACTGGAGGAACACATTTATGTAGGTATACACAAATAGTATGCCCACTTGCATACCTGTTATGGTTTGTATGTTTTGCAGATAGGTGATATATTGGATGTATCTGATGGCATTTAAATGGTTGTCAAGACTAACAGCTCCTTAAAGAGACACTCATTAAAAAGATACATGGATTGAGGAAAACATAAAGAAGGAAGTACATAAGATGGGGCTGTAAGAGACAGAAATAATGTATCAGAAGAAATATGATGGCAGAGGATATGTTTAGGCATTTAACAAAGGCTTTTTAAAACACAGAAAATAAACTTTCTGAAAAAAATTTGAGCTTTCTATTTATGACAGTTTTCATCAAGTCAGTATCATTAACAGGATTTATTGTCCTATTACCCATCTAAGCTGTCTCTGATAACGTATGGTGAGAATGTTCTGTATGTATGTCTATTTGTGAACACTAGGGACAGGTGACTATATGGTGTATGAATGGTCAAGGTGTATAAGGTGGGGTGTAGGGATCTCCTGTGACTATCTGGGGATTACAGACCTCTGGCCCACTTGGGCTGCTAACTCAGGGTTTGGTAGTGGTTAACATGGATTAAATATAGAAAAATGGGAGAGAGGGGGCGACCGGAAAAGGAATGGATGGAAGGTTGACTGCGGCAGGTATAGGGGCAGGGGTTGATTAGGGGTAGGCACTTCATCCTGAAAAACAATTTGGGTAATGCCTTAATCGTCTTTCATTTGTTGTCTTTCTTTAGCCTGAGAAAAGACTACTCCCATGACACAAACCATAACAGACCTAATTTAACAGTAAAACCACCAACCAGTCATTTATCCAGGTACTTTCTAAATTTTGCAAATTGAGGCTCTACGATTACAGATGAGCATAGACATTAGTATAGCCCATAAATTGTAGATTCATTATATGATACAGGAACATCCCATGTAAAAATAAACATTTTCAAAACAACAATAACTATTGCTTTTTTATTACAAGTTTTTAGCTTTATATATTTTTTAAACATTTTGATTATATTTTTTACTGTCATCTTTAGTAGTGTGTGAAGGGTATAAACTATAAAACTTGTCTGTTTTTAAGTGTGAGCTTACAGCTTTTAACACCAACTATTTGTTTAATGAATAATTGAATTGTTCCTGCAAAGGCACCTGAGATTACTATATTTTCTTTTTTTCCTCTTTTTTTTAAATTGCTGGATCGTAGAAGTCAGCTGTATTCTTATCAATTTTTCATGTTTTACTGCACTGCACAACCTTGTTTTTTAGTGTGTGGTCTGAGGGTACTGATGTTTGTAACCTTGCCTATGGTTATAATGGTCTCTTTCACTTGTTAGAGGCAGCAAACGACCACACAGAAAGTGTCACAGAACAAACCTGTGGACTTGTGTGCACGTTCATATAGACAGCCTTATCGGGATATTCATGCAGAAGTCAAATCTTGGCAAACACGCAGTTATACTGTACATGCATGCAAGTGAGTGCTTCAGTGTTAACAATAGCTTCAAGGATATTTGAAGGATGTTTGGTTGGTTTAGGAGAAATAACTTATATTATGATTACACATAAAAAATGACAGTATTTCTGTATTTTCCAACCTTTGTACTCCAATTGTAAGAAAATTCTGAAATGAAAAGCATGATAACGGGAGTGCCATGAATTTAAATAAAGAATAAATACATTCTGTAGACTAAACATTCCATGAATCATTTCACTTTAGAATGTGAGACATGGTGTAAAGTTTTGGAGTTTGTAAACCTGAACAAACTAACTATGCCTGAGTCAGAAAACAGTTCCTGTGCTGTACTAAAGGAAGACTATCACAAGCCACCCAAAAAAAATCACGGTAAACACTGACCACTACCAGTCAAGATTGCCTTACTGTTTTGCCGATTCGCTTCTACCATTTGCCTTTTAAAAAATATTTTCTAATTTCTCTCGCAAATTACGAGAGTCGCCACAGGGCGCAAACCTGTGCACTCAAGTTGTGATGTCACTCGGGAACAAAGGATCAACAACAATGGCCGCAACTAAAGCCAATTCGAGTCAGTTTTCTGATGAAAACAGAGAAGTTTTTGAGAATATGGGAATTTGGGGTTCAGCCATATATAGATGAACCGGAATATTCAGAGGGGGATGAACCACAGTCAGCAGAATCAAGTGACAGCGGCGACCAGAGAGAGGAGGCCCAAAATGAAGAAGTTGGAAAGGATGCCTGGAGGCTTAGACAGACGCAGTGGTGTGTACATGCGGCATGTGTAGTCCGATGCCGACTGGTCGCGAGAGTCACTGTTGTAAAGAGCTTGCAATTTTGGAAGACAAGAGGGAAGACGGAGGTAAGCAGAGGTCAAAGGATATGCGTAACTGTATGATTAAATGAGTTTGTCTAAGAGAGTCACTTTAATGATTGAATGCTGGGAAAATGGTTAGCACTGCAGCCTCACAGCGAGCAGGTTGCCGGTTCGATACCCGGCTCGGGCGGTGGCCTATCTGTGTGGAGTTTGCGTGTCTCTCCGGGTACTCCGGCTTCCTCCCACAGTCCAAAGACATGCAGCTTGGGGATAGGATGATTGGAGACTCTAAAAATCAGTGTGAGCCTGTGTGGTTGTTTGTCTATGTATGTTGGCCCTGTGATAGGCTGGCGACCTGTCCAGGGTGTACCCTGCCTCTCGCCCTGTATAGCTGGGATATGTGTAGCAGCCCCACCGCGACCCCATTCGGGAATAAGCGGTAGAAAATGGGTGGATGGATGGATTTCATAATACCGCTGGGTATTCCTCATGTCTCAGTTAACTTACGGGGCAGATGTGCTTAATTTAAGCATTTCCTTGAGACGTGAACCAGGATTTAGATTGTCGGTTCAGACACCAGCATATGGGCCATACACAGCTGAGGGTAATGGATGGGTCTTACTTCAGCTCCGGTGATCGAAGCGCGCTGCGAAGTTCGCCTGGCAGAACGGAACCAATACGTTCAGCGCTGCTTCCGTTCTCGGCTTCCAGCAGAGACGAACTCCGTCAGGGACCATGAGGGGCAGCTCTACACCAAGTGCGCCGGCCTTAGGCTGGTTCTCTGGATGCTTAAGGTGTCCTGGTTGAAGGAAGTTGCTGGTGTAGCAGGGGTATGAGTGAATTAGCTTAACTATTCGGAAAATAACAAACACGATTAAACTCTTAAAGAATTGATCAGTTACTGTTGCATGCAATTAACTTTGGTAGTCTAGACTTTCTTTTGTAGCTGATTGTCGATCGCTTTAGGAGATTAACATAGGAAGACACGTGTATACAGATAACGCGGACTTAGGCCAAAAAGAAACAAACACAAAACAAAGAAGACGATTAACATGGGACAAAGCTTGAGGACAAGAGCATGAAGCGGATGTAAAGAGAAAGAGCAAATAAAAACTAAGAGCCAAGAGCCAAGAGAGCGAGAGAGGAGGGCGCTGGGACATTTAAACTCAGCGGGTCCTACTCGCGGTGTTTGGTGTCTGCCAATCAGGAAGCATGACGTCATTGTAGGTGGACTTTTGGGAGAGACCGCAGGTCGGATTACAGACATATAATTTTAGTCATATTTTTCCCAATCTGAAATCATAACCTGTTTAACACAAGCAATCGTGATTGGCAGGGTGAGGCATCACTTTCCTTGTACCAAACAGAAGGTAATGCATTTTCAGAAGGTATCTGGAAAAGGAAGAAAAATTTCAACATTGCCTTTAAGACACTCTAGGTGGCACTGTTGAGCCATTATAGAAATTTACTGATTAGTCCTAACATTATTTTTAATTCTAGAAAGATGTTCAATTTATTAATTAAATATACCTTAATTTAAGGTATATTCCTGCGCAAGCGTCCAGGTCCATTCCTGTCAAAGTTTTGAGGATTGTAAAGCAAAGCCATGTGGTTCTATGTTTCAGCTTATAGATGTTGCAGTTCTGGGTTTGTGACTCAGTGACTCAGGCGGGGTGGGGGGTGGGGGGTACGACTGGATGGACCCCCTGACTTGTCCTTATCTTGTGGGGTGAGCTTGAAAGTGGGTTGAAAAAAGAGAGTTGTCACTTTCCCAGTGATTCTTTAATTTACACTGAAGTGTCTGATTGAATCAAACAGGTTTGTTAGTCCAGATGTTTCTGGGTTGTCAGACTGACAACTTCAAAGACTTCAAAGTCTTTGTCTCTGATTTTTGGGGTTAGATGTGGCCTGGAAGAGTAGTGAAACTTGAAAGGAATAGTCCAGTGTCTTTTGCTGACTTGGGGTTACGCTACACCCCTTTCAGACTTGCTCTGTTACATGGACATTGTCTTTTTTTTCCTCATGTCTGAAAGATGCAGCTCTCCGACTCACTTGAAGACCTAGTACAATGTCCCCTAAATTACCGGGTAGACACTTTTACTTCTAAGTGACTTGATTTTAGCTACTTATTAATTTCCATTGTGTAAACATTAATGTTACGCCATATCTTATACCGCCAGCTAGCATGCGCGGATTGAACCGAACATAAACAGCAACAATCAATATACCTGATTGTCTCGTGAATAAAGTAAAAGTAGGTTTGAATGTTTGTTTTCATTGTGTGGAATGACTACCTGACAGCATGGGGCCAATCTAAAACCGCTCTAATATCGCTCTATAACCTATGACTTTCAGAGCAACAGATGTGCTCTTTCAAGAGTTAAAGGGGCCATTATCTGCCCACTTTAGAGAGTCCACTCTCATCGGGACAAATCAGGTTTACTTTCAGAATCATGTTTTCTGATCTTTACATCAATACAATTAATTATGTCATGAGAAAAGCTCAATAAAATCCAAGGTCTCCAGAACCACCTAAATTTTTGACTAGCTAACAAACAGATGGGTCCTAAACCATACTTTATCAACTAACAGCATGATTTTAAAGTCAATACTTTCACAAATAGAACGTCAGTGAAAAGATCTAAGGAGTGGAGTTATATGATTCATTTTTTTGGTCTTACAGATTTGAGCTACAGCACTCTAGAATAACTGCAGCTTCCTAATAGACTTACAAAGTAAGGATAGTGTTACAGTACTTTAGTCTAATCCACATAAATATATGGACAACTTTTTCTAAAGAAATCAGTTTCATTAATTTCTGAAATGTTCTTTAAGTGACATGTTATTTAAGTAATTAACTGTCTTAATCTGACTGAAGTTCAGGTCTGAGTCCATAAATACATTGAGATTTCTGGCTTTTTCATCAACTTTTAACATAGCATAAAATTATTCCAATTTTGTCTTCAATTAACTGAAGGAAACTCTGGAACATCCGATCTTAATTTGATCAATGCAGTTGATCTAATTATAGTCTAATAGTGAGATGGTTAAGTAAAGGTGTGTGTCATCAACATTACTATGGTAACATACAGGTATTTTGTTATTTTTCATCATTTAAGTAAGTATGAGCTTGTAGATGTTGACCAGAGTTTGTTTAGAGACTGAACAAACTGGACGGAAGGTTGGCGGATCAAATCTCGCTCCCCCAGCCAAGCTGTTTTTTCTGTCCATGGGCAAGACACTCTGCCCTCCAGTGTTGGCATCAATGGTGAACAAATGTGTGTGAATGCTCTATGATGGTCAGAGAGGCTTTTGATACATATTGGCTCCCATGCTTCTGTTAGCTGTGGCTGTATATGTAACCTGGATGAGCCATGTTCTGCTTGAAGGTTCGCCTTTCTATTAAAAGGTTGCTATTCCTTTTCAGTGTTGTCCAGCACCATGCTCTTGCTAAGAATGGGGGATTTAGTCACAGAAAAGATTCAATGCAGTTTGTTGGTTTTCATAAGCTATTCAAACTTTTTATTTACCTTGCAATATTTGTGTTGATATAAACTGGGCTTTGTTGGTATGGTTTAATAAGATCATAATGAACTTAGTTTGGATTATTATGTCTGTAAGGTGCGTTAAGAAGATTTTGTTGAAGATGCTTAATATCTTAGGATGTGCAGGAGTGTCTGGTACTGGGACGTCAGTTGATCGAAGGGTGGGTGTCATGATCGGCATCATTGTTCTTAAGTTGTTGTGTGGTTTCCTGTTTTATTTTATAATTTTTCCCTTGCATTTTGGTATCAAGCTTTATTTCCTGTTTATTAGTTCATCTGGTTTGATTTAGTTATTGTTTTCACCTGCGTCTTGTTACATTTTCAGTGTATTTATACTCTTGGTTTTCTGTGCTGGTTGCTGGTTCATTAGTTGTAGTTTGGGTTAAGATATGTTCACATGGAATCACATGGAATCACATCGCACAAAGTGTATTTATTGGTTTCTTTGAGCCCTTACAAGCAGTAGATAGGAATGTATTATCCGTTCTAATGGTTTGGACTGGCCTAAGCTTTTTCCGTTGGTGGCCTAAAATAACATCCATGAGCATAATGGGAAGCAGAACATTGCATTGTAACAAGATGACCAGTACTTGTCAGTGGTTTTAATGTTGTTGATGGTTGGTGAATAACAGTACTTCACTCACTTGATCACTCTCCACATTCCCTCCTCATCTAATAACACCACCTGTTCACATATAATTTCAAGAACAGGCTATTTTAACTGGTTGATGGGATTTCAGATTAATTATGTTACTGAACATTCATAAGTACTGTAAATTTTTTAAGGGTTTGAATTTACAGTGCTGTGGTTTGGTATTCCAGCTAGCTCTCAGTATGTCACATACATAGAGAGTTTTAAAACCACTGATCTATTAAATATAGAACATGAATAAAAGCACTGCACCCACTGTAGCACACCAGATAAACGACACTATGGTCAAATTTATCCTCATATAAATGCTAAGTGGAGCTGGTATCTGGCACGACACCAATGAATTTCTTCAGGTTCTGCAGACCATTGCATAAATAGCAATGAGCTGACCACCGTCAGTGACTTTAATTTGAATCTGAGAAGAAAATAAATTGCATTCTTTATTCAAACATCACATATTTAAGAATAACTTTCGAAACAGTGGTTGCTTCATATGGAAATTGAATCCTACATTGCAAATGAACATCATAAGCTTAAGTATTTCCAACCATATTAGTTTTAGGTCAAGGTGTTTGATCATTTTCTGTCATATAGTTTTATTGTTTAATATTAAGGCAAGCATAGAAGAGTATTGTATAATATCTCGATCACACATGCACAAACATTCAAAGCATGAAAAATGGTCTATAAGGGGGACTGTTAGCGTAAACAACATTTTAAAAGTTGGGAATAATGACAGTCATGAAACAGCAGAATGACATTTCATAAATACACATAGTATTATATATATATATATATATAAAATGTATGTGAAATCATGACCACTAAGGATAAAACGGCTGTAATAGTCAAGTGACAGACAGTGATTAATTGATACATCAACACTGTGTGTGTTCGCTTATGTACGTGTGTTAAGGTCACTACATGGTCTTTTAATTGAATTCTTGTATTTCTGTCTTGAGGGATAATGGAGTGAGCAACAGAGCTGAGAGAAAAGCATTGTTCTTACTCTCTCCATGCCTAGGCATTTGTGTCTCTTTATGTCTGCCCATCTTGGTTCTATTGTTTGATTCTCCCTCTGGTGTGGGGATTTAAAGTGTTACCATTATCCAAGTAATCTTTAAACTTTATCATCACCATAATTGTGTATGCACTCAATTAGCCAAATGGGCACATTAAATGTCATTTTAAAGGATGGTGAAATGTTAGATTAAAATAGAATTATTACTCTAGAAGTGGTATTGGGTGTACCGCCTTTATTCACAATTGCAGGGCTAATTTAACATTGATCATGTCAATATCAACAGTATTGTAACAATAAATGTGTTCAGCAGTAGTGTTGCCAACTTAGCGTTGCTATATTAATGTAGTTTTTCAGACCACTTTGGTGACTGAAAATGAAACCCACACAAAACTATTCAGTCCTGGTTTATCATGATATCTTAAAGGAGAACTTCGCTTTTTTTTAACCTGGGGTCTGTTGTCATCTTTCCTTCCATACATGTGAGTGATGTA
>JBAMHX010000019.1:15173837-15188187 GCA_037177515.1 Pseudomugil tenellus
CACCAAACAGCAGCCAGACAATCATTCTGCCTGCAACAATGCTGGACAAGACAGGTTAAAAAAAAAAAAAAAAGAAACTTTGCGTATATTTAACATGTGTAAATGCACACATATGGCTGCGGGTATTGTCATAAAGAGGAGACATTGAAACAAAGCAAAGAGATGCACAGAGCACAATTTTTTGCCTGTGTGTGAATATTTGTGCGATGAATGAATTTGTGTGATGAACTAGGGCTGCTCGATTATGACAAAATTAATAAACACGATTATTTTTACTAAAATTGAGATCTCAATGATTATCCAATAAGCCCTGTGATGGGCAGGCGACCTGTCCAGGGTGTACCCCGCCTCTCGTCTGTTGTCTGCTGGGATTGGCTCCAGCCCCCCGCGAACCCGTTTGGGAATAAGCGGTAGAAAATGGATGGATTATACAATAACTTTAATAAGATTAATTTATATAACAACAAACAGTGGCTTTTAAACATCTTTAGGATTTCACAAACTTTAGAATACTGAGACAAATAAAGAGAACAGAAAAACAAAATATTGTAGTGGGCATCCACTAATCATAACAAAGCAGCCATAAAAATACAATATATCATAAATGAATTGTCACATCAACATTTCAAAGACATGAACAAACAGCTACTTAATTAAACTAAACCAAGTGTAGCCTGAGCCTAAAATCATATTAACCCTTAATAAACCAGCCATCAATGCACAAGCTTTTTACTTTTTAAATATGTTTCTATCAGGTCTTGGCTATCAGGAGAAAAAATATCAACATTCTAACAATCAATCACAACCAAATATATTTATATTTATACTCCAGTTGTTTATCCCTCACTTCTCAGTCACTTGTTTCACTCCTTGAATAATTTTCTGTCTGGAACAAGACAGAGGGTTCACCAGATTTAGTACATTTTCATTTAACTTTGTTTTGCTATGGGCAATTTTTATTCCTTTGTTTCAATTTCAGATAATTGTTTCAATTCACACTGATCTTTTATTGATCCGATTGAGTGTCACCAAAATAAAAACAAAAGAAGGAGAAATCGAAGCATCTGATTGGTCTAGAGACAGACTGCAAGACACCATTGTTCAAATCAAGCTTCAATATGGAGGTCTGCTAATTTAATTGACATGTTTTAATCACAAAATATAATGAATAACAAACGTAAAACAGTGGAATTAATATTCCAAAGTTCCAGGAAAAAATGCTGCCTTTCGGAAGGCTCAAATAGCCTGAGCTCAGCTTAGTTCACACAAACAGCATGCCACATTTAGCAAATTTGCACATCAAGTTTTGTTGTGAGGTTCTTCAGATATTCTACAAAGTACCGACGCTGCCGGCCCAGCGGAGTTCTAAAGGTTAACAAGTGCCTTCCAGATAGTCGATGTAACCAGAAACTTGCTTTTGTGTGCAGTTCTGGGATCTGGACTTGTAGCGCGTTACTTTCAGTTGCAAACAGGCAACTCTCTCAAATTGCAACTGAAAACAACACAAATTCCGAGGATGTAAATAATCAAAGTATTTTATTTTTATCATTGCTGAAAACCATAATTGTAATTGAAATTCAATTAATTGCCCAGCCCTATGATGAACCCTCAAAATATATAGTTTATCCAGCAATGCCATTTTGGAGCTGTTGGAGAAGGTCAGAGGTGATTTGGAGCAATGAGGAGTCACAATACCTGCAATGACAAAAAACTTTTTGCAAGTCTGGAATTATTTGCATCTGGGTCATTCCATGGTAAGGTGGCTGTCACAGCTGGGATCACCCAATGCTGGTTCTCAGGTGTGCTGTCAGAAGTTCTAAATGTCATGTGTCACCAGATGGCCATTAAATAAGACCAAACAAGATATTTTTGCAGTAGCTTGATTTCCCAGAGTAATAGAAGCAAATAATTGCATACATACATAGTTTGTGCCCACAGGCACTGAACATGTGTACAGAAATTTGGAACACACATATTCACTTAATATGCAGTTCATCTCTGATACCAAAGTCATAATTACCAGTGTTGTGATAAAATATCCTGGATCGGTGCATGATTCTTTTATGCGTTGCAAGTTGGCAAGTTCGGAGACAGCTGGCTTGTAGGTGGGTCAATTTATTAAAGTAGGGCAACATTATAATCAAAAGACTTTTTCATACTCATTTATGTTTTTTTTAATAAATAAAAGGTGACAGTGCTTACACACTTTACCCTACTTCCCCATCTGTTTTACACTATTTGCATATGTTTTTTCATACGCGTATTTTTTTCTTTTGTTCACCTTTGAATGTCTATGTCGTCTTTTTAGTTCTATAATGAATGTTAGCCGGAGACAGAAGGAAGTTAACTGGATTTATTGAAGGTAATGAATGAGCTGAATCCTGTAAGGAATGTGGATGAGTCCAGGGGGGTTCCAGAGATGAGGAACAGGAATTTAGCATTTCTCATGCACGGACACCATTTATGTCTAAGGATTAAAACTGTTTAATGGAATTACTATGACAATATCAAATATTAATATTAACAATTAGTAATTAATTTATAATTAACCTCGAGGCACCATTTCCTATTTTCTAGTTACTTTGGTAACACAATAGGTATAGAAGAAAACCTTATTAGATGATGAGTTGATAACTCATTCAAAGAATAAAATAATTAATCAGTCTAAATAAATCAATCAGTCTCAGATGTTATAGTTGTAAGTTCTAGTTTGAATTGACTTGGATCATGACCACATGGAATCAAGGCTGACAATGACCAGATAGTAAAAGAGGTATTTATTATCTAAGCTAGAGGTTATACATTGCTAAATATGAGAAATAATAAAACATATAACAAACAAGACAGATATGATAAAGCTGAGTTCTATGGAGAAGAAACTGTGTGTGTGGGATACAACATGTATTAAGTAAAACTGTGATGTTCCTTAATCATGTCTAAGAGTGAACCATTTCTAAGGCCTAGATGAGATACTTTCCTAACTCGCCAACCATCAGTAAGGACCAATAGTTCCTCGCTGAGGAAATGGGGTTCGTTCAGAACTGCAGCTTACGACTAGTGGACTGGGCTTGGGTCCGGATCTGTTCTGGGGCGCCAAGACGTGTTGGTCTGTATAGGCGCCGTCAGAATCTGGGAGAAGTCTGTCATTGAGGTTTGGAGCTTTCAGCGGTTCCTTCTGGGGTCGATGGCTGGAGGTTTGAGGCCGAAGATGAACGGTTCAATAATGTCCCAAAGTGAGGTGTTTTAAGCTGTTGTGGAAAATCGAACTTCCGTTAGCAGGCACAGGCTTGGTTGCAGAGTGGAAGTTTCAATTCCTCATTCTAGGGCTTGACTGAGTGGCCATGTGGCCCTCCTTTGTTCTCCAACAAGCAGGACAAAGCTTTTCACACATGCATAATTAGCAGAAGCAGGTAGCGAGGAGCTAGCTTCAGAGCTTTATCCAGGAAGGCCAAGAGCAAGAGTCCAGAGGAAAGAGGGCAAAGAAAAAAAGGGGAAATTAAATTAAAGTTAAATTAAAGTCCTTAAATCAAGACATAAAAGAATAAATGTACATGGAACAGAATAAAAAGGTCAGAACCAAGAAGAGATAAGTTTTTATTCATAAGTCCTTCTGTCCTTTGAGTGTTCTGGTCTCCTGTGGAGAGAATAAACACTTGGGGGTTGGAAGAGGAGAGAGGAGAAAGTTTATCATGTGGTCTCAACAAGTTACTCTAGTATGGGTAAGAGGTTGTCTCCAGCCCCATGTGGAGAACAAACGCACCCACAAAGACATCCAGCTTGTCCTCTGAGGAAGAGAGTTTGATGTAGTCATATAAATTCCAAACTTTTGTTGACCAGTTGATCAAAGCGTTCTAAAAAGGGGTCTGTTGAGGGTGGGATCGTTACAGGAAGGTAGGTTGTGAAATGTCCAGAAAGAAAGGGAAGTAGAATCCAGGGATAGGCATGGCTAGAGACGATCAGATGCAGCAAGAATAACCATGGATATATATACTCAATATCCAGCGCTGGTGGACTGAAAGAGTCTAGGTTATAAAGCTGTGGGAGAATGAGGATCAGGTGCAGGTCAGAACTGGGGTGTGGCAGAAGCCAGGCATGACAACTTCATCCACTGATCCCATTGTTTTATTTCGTATAGACTTCGTCCTTTAAGGCTATCGCTAGTGGGTTTATCAGCACTGAAGACTTTTACTCCACGCCCACCCACAACATGCGCCCGCGTTGGGCTGCATAAAGGGGGGTGCACCCCAGCGATCTGCTCCCCATTTTTCTTCAGCCTTGAAGACTACAACTCCTGAGAGCATTCGATTCCTTCTTAAAGCAATGGATTCCTTCGACGGAGCACGTTCGTGCCCGGAATGCCAGACCGGGTACATCCCCCAGGGAGACCTACACGGGAAGTGCGAAGGCTGCCTGGGCCCCCACCACGCCGGGCTAGCACTGACAGTTCAAGCCACCTGCCCGTTCTGCGAGATGCTTCCCCGCCAGGAGAAGCAACAGTGAGTGGACTTCTTCACCGCCAGTGCTTCGCCACCGAACAGGTCCCGCTGGAGAGGGCTGTCGACCTTTTTGACGCTGGGCAGGAGTCAAAGGACTCACTCCCGCCAGAACCCGCTAACCCCATTCATTTTACCCAGATTGGAGACTCGGAGCTAGCTGACCCAAAGGACGCCCTGGGAGCACACTCGGGCCCTCCTCCCCTTCCCATCTCTACGACCATAAACATTCCCGCCATCAGCACCGTGATTAAACTCCTGCTGGACATAATCAGGATGGCGGCAGCATTCAAAGGACTCAGCGTCCCATCTGCACAGGCTGCGCTGCCACCAGACGATATGACGGACAGGTTCGCAGGGGAAAGTACCTGTCGCCGTATACCTATTTGGCCCTGCTTCCTGGCCATTAGGCCCTACCAGGAGGGTTCAAGCACCGAACCGGGAAAACTCAGGATGCCAGTCTCCAGATACGCGTCCATAACCAAGGTGGAAGGACTGACCGAGGACGGTTTCCCTCCTGCCCCCCCTCTGGAGCCCAGTTTGCTCACTGGACGGTGTCCCAAAGAACCACCCAAAGAACAGATGACTGGATCCACCAGTGTGCCGCTCAGTCATCAGCGGCCGCGAATAACATCGCACTGCTGGCATTCGCGGTCTCCATTTTTCCCCTTACGAGTGGATTCCTCCAAAACCAGGTTCACATCCCGAGCAGAGCCACTGTCAGAATCAACCGCTGCTGATCCGCAGCTCTCACACACAGACTCTCGCACACACTCCTCAGTCTTCGGCTCATTGGTCGCCTCCTCTCTGCTAGATGCGGTTTCTCCGAGCCGGATGTCTTAAAGCAGAGTTCGGGCCAGTCGAGCCAAAAAGACATGCCCGAACCCAGCTGCCACCTCCTAAACGGCGGAGGGGTCTGTCTGGTGTTGAGCTTTGTGCTCCGCCCCACCGGGAGTACCCGGCGGAGGCGCCACGCTCAGAGCGCTCCTCAGTACCAGTCAGCCAGCCCTTTCGAGGTAAGCCCCCCTTGGGTCGACCCGGTCGAGAATCCGGGACCAGCGATGGAGGCAGGGGCTCTGTCTTGGCTCATGTCCATGGCAGTGACGACTCAACCGTCACCAGCGCTGCCGCTGTCACTACGCTACCAGAGCTGGCAGTGTCTGTGCAGCATGAGCATTTGAATGAGGGGTATGATCAGGAGAGCTTACGCGCTTCAATTTGTGTGCTCCCCCCCACTTTTTGCATCAGCAGTGGCTGGATTTCGCGACAGAGCTGCAGTAGCTCCTAAAGAAAGGAGCTATCTCCAAGGTCCCTTAGGGACAGGAAAATGCAGGGTTTTACTCCCGCTATTTCCTTGTCCCCAAGAAAATGGGAAAAATGAGACCCATCCTCGATCTCTCTCTGTTCAATCTTTGCATTGTGACCAGGACCTTTCACATGCTTACAGCCAAGCTGTGTTGGAATGCATCCTCACAAACAACTGGTTAACCTGAGTCGACCGGAGTGACGCCTATTTCCATATCCCAGTCATAAAGGAGCACAGGAATATCCTGCACTTTTTCTTTATTGGAAGCCAGTATCAGTTCAACCACCTGCCTTTTGGTTACTCTCTGGCCCCACGCACTTTTTTAAAATGCTTGGAGACGGCTCTGTCCCCACCTGCCTGTCTCAGGCAATAGTGATCAGTGGCCAGGTCTCTCCACATAAATGTGTTAGAGCTCCTCACGGTGTGGAAAGTGGCGCAACATTTCACCCCACTGCTGCGGGGCCTGCACCTCCTGGTCCACACAGACAACCAAGCAGCAGCGGCTTACATCAACTGCCAAGGGGGACAGTTCCCCCCTCTCCTATTGGAACGGATCTCGGAAGAATACCTGACTGTGATCCTGGTCTCGCCAGAACGCATGACGACCATGTGGTTCCCGTGCTTACAGCTGCCACTTTAAGCCCGACCATGGCAGCCCGGAGGCGCTGTCCCAGGCGGGAGGTGCGATTCTGCACTACCCGGAGATAGGCCAGCGTCTGTGGGTCTGGCCTGTGAGAGGGAGCACTTAATGGGTCTCGGTCTCCCTCTGAATGTGGTAACACCATCCAGAATGTCAAAAAGTCAAAACTCCTATTTTAACAGGGTTTCTCCAACACTTTTGTACCTGCCAACATTCATGCAATCTCTCTTTGTAAAATACATGGCAAACTCACACCGAGTCCAGATTGCACATGTAAATTGCTACAAGAAATTGGGATCTTAGTAGATATGGCCCAATTTGTTTTAATTTCAACTGTAACCATGCAATTTAACTTCCTAAACTTAACTTTGCTCAAGTAACTGCAAATTAGATAAAAATAGGAAATATAGACAAACGACTCAGTAAACTGAAAGCACTGATGTGTGAAATATTGTCTCTTGAATGGGAGTTTGTTGTTGAATATTATTCACCACTCCCCACTCATCCTCCTTCTTATAGATGAGGTAATCAAAAATGCAACATGTGCATTTTAATGTATGTTTATTGCTGTATTCTGGATATTAAGACAATCTTACCACCAGTAAACAGAATCTTCATGCAGTGATGTGGGGATCCCTTTAGTGAGCTTAGTGTCATTCAAAATAAAAAAAATAAAAAATCTGTATTTTTGGTCACCTTTTCTCCTCTGGGCAAACATTACACATTATGTTATGAGATTCGGTTGCTAAAGTAGACCAGCTGATAACGTTCAAGAGACACAAACCACAAAAAGAAATACATATTGCAAGGCAAGAATGAAAGAAACTATTATATTCAAGAAAATGATCAATAAATAATGTTCTCCAACTAGCATAGAGTAGTGTCTCTCCAAGCTTTTATTCCTTAAGATAATCACATTTTTTGAAAGGGTTAGAGCAAACAGGACAGAGAAATAAGTCTTCCTTTTTGCGATTAATCTCTTTTTGTCTACCTGTTCCTCCTTGCAATTACTCTGACATTTACTCTCTCCAGATGTCTTTTTATCCTCAGTAATCCCAAACTAACTTCCCTCTTACTACCCCCCCCCCCCTTCTTTTTTTCATTACTCTCCTTGTCTTGTCTTCTTTTTTTGTTTGTATTGCCTACCAATGTCTCCATTGCTCCCATCTGGGCCTGTGGGCTGGCTCTGTGACTGATCATTGTGATCTTCCTCAGAGGAAAACTTTGCTTGACACCCGGATGACTGCCTGTCTATGTTGTGTGTGTATGTGTCAAGGGGCTAATGGGCAGCTAGAGGGGATTACGATTTTAGCCACTGGGATTACTGGAACTTCACACACAAGTACACACACACATTTTACACATAAACAAAGACATTCAACTCAGAGCCAACATTTCAAGACAGTACATTTATCCAAGACATATTGCCCAACCTGATTATAGTTTTCTGGTTTTTCCTAAACAAAGCAAACAGGGTTAAGGAGATTAAGCCATTGCTGGAGCTAAGTCTATCTTACTATGATCCCGTAAAACTCAACAGTTTTAGCACACAAAATCAAAATCTATTATTGAAAACAAATACCACCTACATGGTAGCATTCAAAGATCAAGATCAAAAAAAGAAGGTTTTGATCCATGATTAAAAATGTCTTTTCAATACACACTCCAAAGAACATTTTAAGTAAAGTATGTGTGGACGTTAATGGACTTTGAGCAGCACGGAAATGTGACCTAGGAACAAATGACTCTCCTTTGTTCTCAAAGGTAATTCTGAATAGATGATGACCCATTAAAAGCACAAGCACTCACAACTGTCTTGTTTATTCCCACTGCGATGACAAATAAAAGTGCCAACTGTCATAACAGATGTAGCTTGCAAATTTTTTTTTTTTTTTTGCTGTTACCTTTGAATATTCATGGTCAAAGAACTGAAAGTACCCTTATTGCCTTTCCAAGTGGGCAATCATACTGCCAAAAGTTAGTTGCGGAACAATGCTCTCAGTTATGACTTCTTTACTTGTGTCAGTGCTTTTCTGGTAATGTTGCATGCTTACCACTTATCACTGATGCAAAGAGAAGGCCAATAATACAGATAGATTTGTGTATACTTCAAGAGTAAAGAGTATTTTACATCTTCAATGCCACACTATTTTAAAGAAAAAAAGCCAAACAAACTCAAAACAAAATCATGAAAACTTACTAAAAAGAAAAAGTCCAGACTCTTGTGAAATGTAAACACATGTATTTGATATCTGGAAAGTTTTCTCATGTAAGAAGTTTTTTTATTTTAGAGAAAATAAAGGTTTTAATAATTGCATTTAAAGAACATTTTAAAGAAACCTGCAAATAGCATCAAAAGGCAAATTTAGTTTTACGAGTCCAATTTGACACACAAAACATGTTTGTATTTATTTGCAAATCACAAAAAACAAGATTATTTTCACAATGGAGCAAAGAAAACATATCAAAGAGACAAAAGCAATTCAGGTCTGGAAAGTTGAGCGATTAAAAACGAGCACCCGGCATGATGCAACTACAGTAACCAGGTTAATTGGCAATTGGTCAGTAAAACAAATAGCCCTAAAAGCATCTTAGAGAAACGGTCTCTTGGAGAGGAAGTATATTAATTATTGTATTTATTGTATGTTATTGTATATTAATCTGTCTTTTCTGTCCTCTCTGACCCCGGCAAGTCAAGGCAGAGGGCTACCTTACCTGAGCCAGGTTCTGCCGGAGGTTTTGCCTCCTTGTTACAAGGGAGTTTTCCTTCCCACTGTCGCCCTATGCTTGCTCGGAATGGGAGATTGCATCGAATCTTCATCAAAGTCAAGATTTGATCAAATCCAGCTGGTTCCCTATGTAAGGCTATTTTTTTTTAATTGGCTGATCTCTGAAGTGCCTTGAGACGACATTGTTGTGAAATGGCACTATACAAGTAAAGTTGAATTGAATTGAATTGAAGTCTAAGTACTAAGACTATGAATATTTCATATCTACAGTATATTATATCATTGAAAAATTTCTAAAATTTGGAGACATGCACAAGAGACATGGTTGAAAATCAATAATGGATGCCTATGATCTTTGGCCCCTCAGGCAGCACAGTATTAAAAGTGGCAGGAGTCCCTAGCGATAGTCACTCCATGGGCTCAGAAACACATCCAGAAATAATTTGCAACGAACACGGCTCACTGTGCTATCCACAAATACAGGTTAAAGCTCCACTGTGGAAAGAATAAGCCACATGTGAATGCAATCTTTCCCAACAGTTTTGTCTGAGGCCGAAACATATTTAAGATGGACTGAGGCAAAGTGGAAACACATTCTGTTGTCCAAGTATTGACCATTAAATGAATAACCATGGATAAAAACATGGCATCCTCTTTAATATCTTATTAACAATAAACATTGTGCATACCTGTGCATGGTTATTGGTATCTTTGTGAATACTGTATCAATAGTATTTTATCTTTTTTTTTTCTTTTGACATGTATGTTATACAATGTGTTAATATATTTTATGCAATTAATATGGCTGTTCTGAAATTTCAGTGGTAAATGGCTATCATACTGGGAAGGATATGAGAGATTATTATAGAAAAATATTGCCCTATTTTGTCTCTTTATAATAAACTGACTGCTAAGTGGAGGAGGGAGGAAATCAATTAGACTCAACCCCAGGTGTATTAAACACACACAGACATAATCTCTATAGACTATGGTGGTCACAATGTGACAAAGAACAGGAGCACTGAAGACTCAAGATAGCTCCAGCATTACCATAAGATTTGATTACTGAATATTATTTTGCATTGTTAACATTACTGTAATGATTATAATTATAATCTTTGCCAGTCTGAAAGCAGAGAAGTGAGCTCGTTATCAGTTCAGAATGAATGGCTTTTATAGGGAGAATTAAAAGAGAAACAGATGGGGTGGGCATGAAGGCTTGAATTAATATTGCAAAAGAGACACAGAGAAGCATAGAGAGAAAGACATTAAGAATTACATAGATGGAAGAGTGGGTGACATTCACTCAGTAGAAGGCAGACCTAAGACTGAGACAAATTCTGTGCAATCAAAATGGTGATGTGCATCAAGACGGGTTCAGACGTAGACAGTTGATGAAACTAAGTTTTTACGGGAAAATTCTTTAATAATTTTAACTATAGGTAAAATAATAAGTGCTTCTGGATGATGAAGGGAATATTTGACATTGGTTTTGCTGTTTGTCCCTTTATTTTGCTGCAGGAAAAACAAAATAAAACAGCATTAAAAAAATAGTCTCTGATCCTTTAATTCTTCACATTCAGAGGCATAAATTAAATGCCATGTGTCTTTTTCCTAATGCTGTATTCTCATAACATAGATAGCTTACTGATTTCTTGAAAACGCATAAAGTAAATTTGCACTTTCCAATGAAAGCCTGCCTTTTTGAAGCGAGTATACGCTCTCTGCATTAGTGTTTTCTCCTCTCTGTGCAAGGCTTTGTAATTATGCACAAATCAAAGCAAGACCACGCAATGTTTACATTCAAGTTTTCTTAATGAAATTTTTTACAGCAAATTGAATACCCGATGTACACTGACTGTGCCAAAGTGTATTTACTACAATGAAATGGGATGCATTCAGAAAGTTCTCTTGACAGATTTGATGTGTGGATTGCTACTACCGGGGTTAGTTGTTGCAAATATTTCCCGCTTCATTTTGATTCATATTGAAACAATGTTGATTAACATAAATACTGAAAAAGAAATGTATAAGAATGTCTTACTGAATATGAATATCTGTCCTGAACCCTGTGAATATGAGCATGAATTGTTGAAGTCTTGTTCAATTTTTTTTTCTTCTTCTTGCCCTCCTCTTCTCCCTTTTCTCCCTCTTTTTTTATTTGAGAAAAGACACACGCACACAAGCACATCTTACCCCCTATAGGGCAGAACTGATGCAGGAAGAGATGAAATACCACTTCCTCAGGGGTAAACACACCTCGTTTCACACTCACGCAAAACCACCAAGTCACCCAGCAAAGCACGCACATATATATCTACGCATAAAGCCCTGCCTCCCTTCCACAAAGTGTTCTCAATTGCTCACGAAATATTGTCCCGACATCAAAGATCGTATTTGTTTATTTTCACACCAATCATACACAGCAGCTTCCCATGGCCTTTGTGTGCATGTTTCTTCTGTGCCTGTGTGCATGTCTTTTCTGTATGCCTTAGTGTATTTCTGCTGCTGGTTGAAGTTTAGTTTGCGGCTGAAAGTGTGTGTCTCTATTCCTGTGTATGTTCGGGGGCAGAGCGGGGTGGGTGAGGATACTTAGCCAGGTGTAAAATTGGTACTGTAGAGGACGACAGATACAAACTGGGTCAGGGCAGTAACAGGAGGCAGAGCATAAGCTGGCCTCTAAGTGAAAACCCAAAAGAAGTAGAATAATATGACCAGACCTTTTGCAACATTCAGTACAAATACATATTTTGCTAGCAGCATTTGACTAGCATATATGATACAGCTGACAGGCATTTTAGTTATAGTCACATCACACCACCCATGTAATTTATGTATATATTTTGTGACTTTGGCTGTAGGTGTAGACCTATCCAAAGTGAGAGTACACACACTTGCGGCGTGTGACCAGATGGCTAGTTCGTTTCAAAACACATTTTAAAAGATCCTACAACTGTTATGCTGCAAACCAGATTGCTTCGAGTTCTCCTGCTATGTCTCTCATTACACTGTGAGTAGGATTTAATGAGGAACATCCTTATGTGTGGAAAAAAATAGACAAAAAAGGCTAATTCAAGCAGACAAAAATACGGAAAGTCCTCAACTACAATTACTTTTTTTTAAAAAATGCTGTCTATACAAAATAGCAATATTCACAGATTTATAGACATAAAACCTTTGAGGACAGTCCCTGTATTTTATTAGTATTGCTATTATTTTACACTAAGCCTTCATAAAAGCACATTCAGAATTCATTTGACTATAATTACCCCAACCAACAGTACATTCTGATGTCAGCAAATCGGTAACCTGAGTGCCTTTGTTATCTTCTGGAACTTTCTCTTTTTTGCACATTTTACCCAAACACTTCTTCCTCTGAATACTTTCCTTAGAACTTTCTCAGCAATCTCTTTTTCTCTCAGGAGACTGATGGTGAGTTGTGATGAAGATCAACAGTGTAAATAAAAACATTCATCATTTAAAGTTTTGATTTAAACTTTTCAAATAGTTTCAGTAGTTTTCTTTCTCTTATGCAGTTATATTAGAGGCCACACAGTGAATGCATTTAAGTTTCACAGCTGAAGATGCAAGAAGGTGGAAGCAGGGAAGTGTCTGTCTAGAGGACATGAGGCAAATCTGTGGTAATTGCTGTGTTTTGATTCCAGTGCTTTCAGAATGGCAAATGAATTACTTTTTTCTTTCCTGTTGATTTCAATACAACATGCAATTGGCTACATGCACAAATAGTGAAAAAGTAAAATGAATAAAAACCAGCAGATAAAAGTATGAAGCAGGGACTCTCACTGCTAAAAACTCACTTCATAATCTTCTAGAAGTTTAAAGTAAGACTTGGCAGGATATTCTGCCAAGATGCCCAAAACAAACGCTTTGGAATCATCACACTCACATGCCATCATTCCAGAACATCTTAAATTTCATAACTGCAGGGCATGTGTAAAAGCGGCTTTTGATTAGCATGTTTTGGTCATTACTGCCATCCTCTGTTTTATCTAACATTTCAATCCAATACACATTTCTGTGTATTGGATTTCGTAGCCTTCAGGCAACTTTCTCTTTTCTTTTTATATTCTATTTAAAATATGTTTACATTTCCCTGTCTTCCTTATAGCTCCTCCTTATAGGAGTAGTTCTTCTCAGTTCCAATGCTTTCTGGCTGATGTTTTGGTCACTTTTGAATGCTGGGGGTGTTTATACTCTAGTGGTAGAATGAAACAAAGTCCACAACCCATACAAGTAACTCAAGTAGTGCAGCTCATGCAGGACATCAATGTGAGCAGTGGCAATAATGTTTGCTGTGACTGTCAGCGTAGTGTCCAGAGTATGGAGACCCTAACAAGAGACGAGCCAGTACATCAGGAGATGTGGAGGAGGACGTTGGAGGGCAACAACGCAGCAGCAGGACCGCTACCTCCTTGTTTGTGCAAGGAGGAGAAGGAGGAACACTGCCACAGCCCTGCAAAATGAGCAGGCCACAAATGTGCATGTGTCTGCTCAAACAGTCAGAAACAGACTCCATCAGGGTGGTATGAAGGCCCAACATCCAAATGTGGGGGATGTTCTTCCAGCCCAACACCGTGCAAGAAGTTTATCAAATGCTTTAGTCCGGGTCTGCGAGGAGATCCCTCAAGAGAACATCCTCACCAGAAGCATGCCCAGGCATTGTAGAGAGGTCATACAGGCACGCGAAGGCCACACACACTACTGAGCCTCATTTTGACTTTAAAGGACATTACCATTAAAGTGGGATCACCCTGTAGTGTGTTTTCCACTTTAATTCTTTTATTTAATTTAGTTTTTAATTTCGAGTATAACTCCATATAACGAATGTAACGTGTGTAAATCCAGACCTCCCTTAAGTTTGTATGATGATAGAAGCTAACAACCAAGGCCATCGTTTTACACTGCAACACTATTACAGTAAAACCGAATAGTTTTGTTGCATTCTGGTTTCTCATTTGCAGAGTTACAGAGATTTTGGTGGATAAAACCACAAAGATTTGACAGTGTTCTCCAGAGTGAACGTTTCTTGCAACTACAATCTGACCATAGGGGCATGTCATGCAGGTTGCATATGTAACAACATAATCCATCCATCCATTTTCTACCGCTTATTCCCGAACAGGGTCGCGGGGGGGCTGGAGCCAATCCCAGCTACACAGGG
>JBAMHX010000019.1:15203070-15224984 GCA_037177515.1 Pseudomugil tenellus
CCCCCCCCCCCCCCCCCCCCCCCCCCCCCCCCCCCCCCCCCCCCCCCCCCCCCCCCCCCCCCCCCCCCCCTCTCTCTTCCCCCCTCCTCCTCCATTCCATGCTTAAGAAGAATTAGCAGTTGTTCTCATTTTAAAACTCCTTAGATTACTGATGCAACTAAATACTAAAATTATAACGTTTAAATGGAACTGATCGCTTTGGACTTCAGACAATTATCTCCTTCCTTTGATCTGAATCATCCATTTCAAATGAAACTCACCACAGGTAGATGAAAACCTTGTAGTGTCTGGAAGCTGGTCTAGAGTTTTATTGATCCCTGAGGAGGAAACTATTATTTCATCCTTGGCATACCATTGAGCAGAAGCATTTGAATCTGGTGAGGACTGAGCACCATTCTGCTCAAGGACACAAAGCAGGGAATAAAACACCTTTAGAAATGATTGATCCTATGTCATCTCACTGGGGAAGGATGTTGCAAATTGCTTTACAAATACAAACATCTTCCCTATTCTCTTATGAAAAGTAGATCTGCGTTTCTTTATGTATTTTTTTTAGCCACAATGATATCATATTGAAACATCTTAGTTTTACATGACTGATTTGGGAAGAAAAAGAATAATGACAGCAAAAATAAGATTTTTAACTGAATAATTGCTTTGTTGCACTAGCACTATGCCTTTGTGTACCTTGAACCTTAAGCAAATGTGTTTAATTGATAATTGCTAATAGTGTATATGTTAAGTACTTGAACTTCTGAGCCTTAATTGATCTCCTTTGAGTGCAAAGCTCAAATGAGGATGATCATCCCTCTGCCTTTCATGTTTATGAGCCTCATTATTTACCATGGCAGCTAGAGCCATGGGGACGCCATGGCAATCCCACTGGATGCTTTTCAAACCAATTATCCCAGACAGAATTTCAACCAAAAAACTGTGTGTCCATGCATATGTGTGCATGCATGTGTGTGTTTGTCCACCTATCCTTTACTCAAACATTCCACAAACATCACAATGACAGATATAATGACCAATGGCAGTATGGGCTGTAATTAAGGACTGGTATGTCTATCCCTTCATAACCAATCTGAGATAAGATGTTGAGAAAACAGGAGGGACAAGCCGAGCCATATGAAAAGGATACCAGTGTGCACAAACAAACACTTTACGAACACTTTAAAGACCAAATATTGATGAAAACAACCTGCTAAACTGCCATTTCTGCCCAATTATGAAAGGGAGGTAGAATGTGGTTTCCCGACAAGAATAAAATGTTATGACTGGTTCAAAAAGCTGTGGTTGAACTGGGGTCAACAAATATCCAAACCAAGTCAACCAAATATTACAAGAGGGTATGTCTGATTTAAAGTGACAGAAAAGTTCCCCCCATCCTAAAAGTAAATAATAATAATTTAGTTTTATTGATTCATTACAATTTATTTTCTATTGATTTATGTTTCTACATGTTCCACATTGCATATAACACTTAGATCAAATAAATAACACAGTAAAAAGTTCACAACAGCTCTGCTTCCACTTAGAGTTGTGAGGGTATCTTAAATAAATTAACTTCACCAGTTGAAACGCTAGATACAGGATGGAGTGAATAAAAGACAAAATAGGGTCGGCAGGACAGAGATTGAAAGCAGAATAAACAGACAGAAAAGGACAAATTCCCTGCTCATTCATCATTGTGCAAGAATGAAAGGATGATTTAAAAATCATCACTCAAGAGAAACGGAGAGTAGAAGGAAAGCTGGAAAAAAAGGGGAAAAAACTAGGCAGAGAGATGGAAAGCTAAGAAAAAGAAACGAAAGAAGGAAAGAGAAAGCCAAGAAAGAGAAGAGAGACTTCTAATTATGCTGACTACCAGACCAAATCTGACAGCACCTTTCCGCACGTACACATACACACACACACACATGCACGCACACCAAAAAATCGAGCACTGGGTCAAAAAGAAGAAGAGAGGAAAAAGAATAGGTGCAGTTTCACCCATGAAGGTTCTGGGAGGTAAACAATAAGACAAATATTCACACACAGTCAGATTCTGAAGGACACAAACAAACACACATAAGGTCGCCGCAACAGCATATCGATGCTGGTTATTTTTACATTTTACTCATCCCGCCATTTTTTCGGCTTTGCGGAAGCCAAATTCCACACCCACATAAACATGAATATGAAGCCTACACGCCGGTTTTAATCTAGCCAGTTGATCACACGTATTGAAATATTTTTACGTGCATATGCATACTCAGCTCTTCAGCTGAGACACTAAACCCAATTATAGGAAGGAAAGATCTGATCAACAGATGAATAATCAGAAGGAAGAATGGAGCGTTTTTTTGTTTTTGAAAGATTGGGGTAAAACTAGAAAATTAACATGAAAGTTGGTGATTTCTATAATTGGGTTACCACTTGTATTCATAACCTCTGGATCACTGCTGTCTCCCTCCACAAAGTAGTGACCAATTTATTTTAGCCATCTGAAAGCATGTGTGTTTCATTCTAAAATGGTTATGGGTGGGAATTCATTTAAAGCAAGACCTTTCCCCCGAAGACTTAAATAGCAATGCTAATTGGCAAACAGTAAAAGATTTGTGGTTGGACCGGGTAGCTCCCAGGTGTGAATATATGCACTGGTAATAATGAGTAACAGGGTTTAGCTGGAAAAGAGCATGCGTGCTTAGCAAAACCCTCCCTGGATAAAAGAAGCTTATAGACAAAGAACAAAATCTGATTTGTGAATTGAGTGGATTTAATGAACCCTGGTCTGCAATATATAAATTTGATCTCGGCCCTCAGTGCATCTGATCTGTAATCTTTTAGATAATGCAGCGGAAGAAAAAAATATATGTTTTAAAAAGAAGGGTTATTAAATTACATTTGCCTCTATCTTTTACAGATAGGCAAGTACAAATATTGATAGATTTTGTTAAAATGTTATCCAGTGTAGCTATAGTGTTTTGTAACTGTAATGACTTTCCTTTATCGTTTAAAAAACATGACCAGCCAACAAACCAAAAATAAGTCTCCCAGTTGGCTTTTTGAGTTATTCGCCTATTTTAAAAGTGGTATTTTTATATTTTCTGTTGATGTCTAACTTATGGAAGTTTAAATATATTTCAAGAAGATGTGGATATTTAAATATCAACACTCTTCAAACCATTTTTATAAGAAATAAACTCTACCATGAACATGTTTTCCCAAAAAGAAAAGAAAAAGCTACTTTTTTCAGGATTATTCCATTAGTCGTGATTACAATGACTATCAAAATAGTCAACTAATTTTATAACTGATGTTTTTTTTTCCTCTTGCATCTTAACAAGAAGCACGGATCAATGAAGATGGACATTTGACATCTCTGTAAGCTAACTGGTTTGTTAGCTGCTAACATTAAAGTTGTAGTTAGCTACTATTTATTTTTTGCAGGCAATTTACTTTTGGTGTCAGATGCCAACGTCAATTGACTGAGACAACATAAAATGGCGTTATAAAAATAAAGCTGAAATGAATTAAATTAAATGGCAATATTAAAACATTGACAATGACGAAATACCTTCAAAGGTTTTAATGGCAACTGGACCAATAGATGATAGCCATGAGAATTCAACCAATAAGAAAAAGGACCAGTATTGCAAATGGTACATAGAACATAAAAAAGAAGTACCATCCCTGAAAAAAAGGGAAAGTTGGGAAATGTTCCTGGTATTTAGTGATGATAAGTAAGACTTTATGTAGATTTATCCCAGTTTGCAATCAGAAGGGATAGCTTCTGCTAGCTATTAGCAAGAGTGAACTGCCCTAGTTGCTTCGCTTATTAGATCCAGAGGCTGCATTGACACACAGACTGTCTTATCTATCTTGTACATAGGACCAGCCCGAAAGCTTACACATACTGACTGATGCCCCAGCAAATTATAAATCACTGCAATGTCACTGAAATTCTGTTAATCAAAGTCAGTGCCGTAAAAATCTGCAGCTGTCATATGAAAAGGAAATCTCTAATCATACGTTACAAAACAAGCTTATTCTCTCAAACAAAGTTACAGGATTTGTCATTTTTGCAAATAGATCAGTTTGATCAATATTTCCATTTCCATGTGGGGCTGACTGCTAGGCGAAGAAGCAGTTAAATGACCCTATTCTTCATTGGAATGGGACCTGCTCTACCCTCAAGGTTGCTTGTCATCTTCAATTCCTACTTGGGAGGGGAAGCAATATTTCCCTAAGAGACATTTGTATATGGCATGCACATATCCTGTCATATACAGTATTGAGATAATTCTTTTATCCTCAGCAATACAGTGACATGACACAAGCCTTTTTTTTATAAACATATGCTTTAAAATCATTTCAGTCTCTCCGCCTTGCTCTCCGTCTCTTTCTCTTTGTCTGCCTTTATTTCATCTTGATCCCCTCTCTCCCTGTCTCCATCTCTCTCAGGGCCTCAGTATTACCAGATTCGCTTAGAGGGGTACTCCGTCTCACTGACTCTCATTTATGATTAAAGAACGGTTGTCCCAGTGGACCAAACCAACCAATCAAATCATTGCAAATGGACAAACCATCCACCCAATATTCAGATCACAACAGCACTCAAGTTCCAGCATGCAATGGGCAGCATATGTTTTGTAGTTAAATTGTATTAATTACGTGAGCTCAGGCAGATATTTTTATTGACTTATTTTGATTTGGACATTGAAGAATAGAAAAACACCAAAATATCCCCTTCCCACCAAAAAGAAATAAAAAAGATAAATGGATGAATGAAGAGTGGAGTGGCAGAGGTAGTCAGTGGGAGCAGGAAAGTAGAAAGAAAGGTAGCACAGGCAGAAATGCAATAGAGGGAGACAGCAAGAAAGAGTAAGCATGTTTGAAATGTCCCATTGGTTCCTGCTGTCAGCAATGCTTGTCAACCAAGAATTAGACTGCTCCATGCTGCCAATGACTGACAGCTGGCCTGCGGTCTAGACTATACCCTGGAGTGGTTGAGGCTAAATAAGGGAAATGCCTAGAGAGAGACAGGGGGAGCACACTGGGCTGAAAATCAATTTATAGCACTGTCAGTCAGAGGCAGGAGGAACGATGGGATAGAGATAAGGAATGAGAGATGGAGAACAAAGAGTGAGACAGTGGGACAAACATAAAAGGAAAAGACAAAGACATGATTTTTAGAAAAACAGTAAACAAATCGGACTGATTGAGAGAAAGAACCAAATTTTTTGTGCTGAGGGAATGAGAATGAGGAGGGAAGAACATGATGCCTTTGCTAGAACCATGAAGCCACGGCAGGTGGTGAAGCCTCTTCTAGTAGGAAAACATGGTTTCGAAATAATCATCCAACACTAATGAAAGTCAAATCACTCGCTGTTGTGAAATTAAATAAAAAAAAAACAGTGGAAATCATCACTTTCAAATAATTTAAATCGTTGTCCTCTGTCCACAAGTAACTCCTACAATTTAATTATCTTGAAGATAGGTTGCAGAGGTGCTTTAAATAGTACAGGATTGTGTGTGGAACCAGCAAGCAGCCTTGTATTAAATGAGAACATATCTAAATGAGCCCTTGTGTAAACACAGCAGGTAATTCTCTGGAGAATTCACAGAGTGTGCAGATAATTGCCTCATAATTGTTTTTTCTGTTCAACTGTAAGATGCTTTATACTTTCTCTTTGATACTGTAGATGCCTTCAGATCTATCTAATATCAATAGCAACACAAACAGAATCACTGCAGATACTGCAAGTAGGGAGCTTTGTCTTTGACAAAACACTGCAATTTTAAAAGGATGTTTTTTGTTTTTTTTTTGTTTGTTTTATTCCCATTCCCATCTTGTTGCGCTCTACCCTGGTCTCACTCCAGAGTTTTTGCACTTGTGAGTACATCTTAGACAGAGAAAGTCCTGTACTGTATGTGGGAATGGACCCAGTTCTCTAAGATCTCAGATTAAAAGAGGTTTTCTTTAAATTTAAATATTCATATAATGTGGGAATCTGTTTTTACTCAATGTTTCTTAAGGAATTATTTGTGAGGATCTAACATTGTATTTAGAATTATTGCTTTGGGTTAATAAATCTGTTTGGGGAATTTGACTTTTAACTTGCATTTCTAAACTCATTTCAGTGCCGTTAGATGTTGGGTTATTTAAATCAATGTGTTCAGTATCGAAACACAAACAGAGATGTGAGAATTTAATAGAAACATCCAAAGAAGATTTTACTGCATTCCCACAAGAGCAACATCAAGCACAACAGGTGAATATTAAATTACAACAGACTTTGCCATCAAACTCCACTATTGTAAAAACATGAAAAGTCTACAAAGTAATAATGCAGCCAAGTAAAGAAAACAAGACAGCAGCTCTGTAGGGGAGCTGTTCATACAGGCAGGTGTGTTTGAATTATGTTGATGTAAAAAAAACACAAATGATTTAATATTATATGAGCCTGTGATTTGGGTTTTGACATTTAATCTTTATTTTCTTTGACTCTGCTTAACATGTAAAACTTTACTTCCCCGCAGTTGTTCATAACAACAGAAGGTTGCAGGACAATGGATGACATTGGTTCAGTAAGTTGATAAAGCTCCATTGGTCTCCAACTGTTGCTAAGAGGCTTTTTGTCCTGCTTCCTAGCCTCTTTGAAGTTGACAAAGTCTGCTGTCCCATGAGCTCATGTTGCCAGAGTGGGAATTATCGGTTGGGATGAGAGCTCAGTGAAAGCTGAACTGTTGGTGTAGTGTCACATCAATGATGTAGATGATCACTGGGGAGAGGAGGAAGAGGACACTGTGATTGCTAAGATTAACCACTGAACTCTGCAGAGAACATTATGAGTTTAAGAGGCACATTAACAGCAACGTCTGATTCAAATCTTGTTTTGTATGCTTAAGAAATTGTCTTAATCTTCCCTTTGAAAGGTGTGCAATTGTAAACAAATAAAGCTCACTCTGGTCCTGCTATAAATACAGGTCTTGGTCTGATTCAAGTGAATCAAATGCAGGAAACAGATGAAACAAATGATCTGGTAGATGATGCGGCACCATGGTTTGCTTTTATTAGCTGGAAACCTAAATTCATCAACTGATGAAGAAATAAAAGTTTTAGTCATTGTTGTGTATGTGGTTTCTTCTTATTCAGTAATTAAAAGACAAGAAGAGCATTACAACACTCAAATAAACCCCACTCGGACAGTCTAGTGGACTATAGCGGTGTAAAGGGAGGCTAAGTCTTCAACAAATTAAATCCACCATTATAAGTGTTGGGGAAATTTCACATATTAGCTTAATTACCTTGACCTTGCAAGGTCGCCCTTCCATTAGGGAAATGTTTAGACGACCTCAGTTTTGCCGTCATATCATGAGAACAGCTTCAGATTGACGCACTTAACCAAAGCCTTTAAACAAAGGTGCCTCTAAGCGACTGGGGCAGAATAGTTCCAGACTTTAGTGTGATGACAGATCTCTGGAGGGATTCTCCCCGGGTAATAACTTTGTACCTTGTCTGTATGTCTTACTTCATGTTTTATTGTTTAATGTATGTTAAACTTCTTTTATTCTTCATTATTACATTTTTATTCTTCTCAAAGAAACCAGTCTCCTTGTCCTTGACAGGAATAACGGCCATCTACACAAGTTCACAAAAAACCATCATCAGCCATCTACACAAGTTCACAAAAAACTATCATCATCCTTCTCTACTAAAACCAGCTTGCTGCTGAGTGATGTATTTACTATATGTGATAAGCATAAATGTGGTTGTATCTCTGCCTTTGAAATAGTAAAGCGAATGCTTTGTAACCACTGTAATGCAAAAGATGAAAACAGAAAGAGACATTTGTTTATAAAATACATTATGACCAGCTGACCTCCTCCATCCAGCATTTTAAATAGCTTTTACTATCCCTCAAGATATATATCTTTTATATCTGACTAAGACTGCTCATGTGAGCTTTCTGTAGAGCACAAATGTACTCAAATGAAATGGAAACCATCACTATTCCACACTGCTGGTGACTTGTAGAAACACAGATTTAGTCAGATTTTTAAAATTCTGAAGGGCTTTTATGCACTTCAATAAATTGATATAGAAATACAATAAATAATCCCACACTATCTTATTTTATTGTTACATTCACCTTAATCCTGTCTCCCCTTAATGAATTTTATTTTAAATCACATTAGCATTTTAAAAACAGAATGCACATCTTCAACTAATTATTATTTGTGTTGTGTTCTTTTGAATATTTAAGTATATTTTTCTGATGTGTTACTAATGAAAATAATTGATCATTTTTTGTCGTTGTTTTCAGTCATGTGTAAAGAAAGAACTGTAATGGCCTTTCCTTTTTTTTCTTCTTTCCTCACTAAAAGTCATTGTCAATTAAACCTCATCACTTAGTTCAAATACTCTACAGTTCTTCAGGTACATTTAGTGCATTTTTTTCTTTCTACTAAAACTACTAAAACCTTAGCTTGACATACTTATTACATAATGTGTGATGATCTTGTCATCAAGGACAGAGTTCCATTGAGCCCCTCACATCACTTTTTAATGCATCTGGTTCCCGTTTTCCATTAATGTTTTATCATACAGGTGCAAGTTGCTGGTTATTGTTTTCCAGTGATAGCAACACAAGCTGCATTACAACTAAACACACCCTGGAAATGTCTTTAAGTACATTTATCAACAGCAAAACAAAGACCAATATGGAGCTTAAAGTGAGGTGGGAAATAGTCAACACCAAATAGTCAGACCAACGTTTTTTTTCACTTTTTCAAATTTCATTATTTAGGTCTTCAATTACTTGTATTATTCGTATATATACAGCAAAGAGAAAGTTACTGTGTAAAATGATTATAACTCGTAATATTTCAGAACATAAATTTGCTTTAATGATCCGTGGCACCACCACAGCAAGATGGACGAGATGAGGATGGATGGAGGGTATGAAGGGAGGAAAAACAGCAACACTAAGTAATGAATTGAATAAGATCTGCTGTCTATGAAAACTGGGACACTAGCAGCAGGCAAAGAATGCCAAACAGAAGACTTATTTGGTAAACACAGTCTTGTGTGAATATTTAAGAAATAAAGCAAAGAGGCAGTAAAAACAAAAAACAAACACTTTAAATTGTGAAGCTTAATCATTTTGACCTGAAGAGACAACTTTTAAAAAACATCAGAAAAAAATTAACAATAAATGTATTATTACTGTATCTAGAGTATTTACTATTGATCACATCCAACAGCTCATCATCCTCAGTGCACCTAATGAGACATCCTCCATGCATATATTGACATACAGGCATAAAGAAAATACAGTGCCTGTAAAACCCTTACTGAGTGGCAGTTACCAAACAGCATTAAGGATTAATGAGGCCAGAAGAAATGAGGAGACAGTTGCTGTCTTAGAGGGTTACTATTGACTTGTGTCTGCTGAGTGCCATCATCTCCAATGTGACAAATGAGTTCCACCAGAAACACACTCTCAGTGCAATAAAGCTGTTTTCTCATGCCTCCATTTCATGCAGGTAAGTTGCTGTAAATCTGTTACCGTAGAAATGTGGACATAAATCTACCCACCTGTTTTAACTGACACTAATCTTCGTGTGTCTCCTGGCTTCTGCTGTCACCGTCTCTTGCTCTTTTCCCTGCCTTCTTTGTTTGTTTCTTTCTTTCTGTTACTTTAATGTTTTTTTTTTTTCCTGATAAGAATGTTATGGTTATTTGAGTGTTTGTCGTCAGCAAAACAGTTCAACAGCACCATCACTTTTCCTGCATCATATTCTCGTCTGGATAGTTACATACTGTGTCAAGATTACCGCTGAGAGGTAAATTATGTGAATCGTGGCAGATGTCATGTCTACATATCCTACAAGTAGTGCAGGCAGACAGGTTGTAGACTCATACAAAAGTTATAAATATATGATT
The DNA here is from genome assembly GCA_037177515.1 of Pseudomugil tenellus. Taxonomy (NCBI): domain Eukaryota; kingdom Metazoa; phylum Chordata; class Actinopteri; order Atheriniformes; family Pseudomugilidae; genus Pseudomugil; species Pseudomugil tenellus. The sequence continues at coordinate 15,213,005 of JBAMHX010000019.1, forward strand.
GATGGTATATGTCCTCTTGTAGTTCTAACATCACAGCAGTGTAACCTTTAGTTCTACTTCTGTGTGGCTTTTATAAAATCTGATTTGTTTTTTTTGCTTTTTAACAGTAAGTATTTCCTTTTATGTTTATGTGTTACATGTAATTTGTAATCATAGCATATCAGATCATGCATTTATGATAGAGATTCATGCAGAACCTGCAATTTGCAATTTAAAATTCATACTAAAATGGGCAGCTGTGGAAATCAGTTTCACTATATGTATCAACAACTATATGTATCCTGTAAAACATGAAAGAGGTGTTATAACACTGAGTGTGTCTTATTAAAAATAAAAGATCAATTGCCTATATCTCTGTGATAAACAGGCAAAATGTTTTATGTTGTATTTGATTAATAAGATCAATTAGATCCATAGCCACATTTTGCCTTTTTTCATTGTCATTTGTACTTTTTCATTTATGCCCTGCAAAGATAATTTTTTTCTCTCTCTCACTGTTTTAGGGATGCACACACGTTTATATACACACATGGTTTTCTCTCCCTTTATATTACTGTCTAACAAAGTGAATGACTCTCAATTAGCCAATAAATAAGCAACCCAAATTATCCTAGACTAGTCGATTACATCCAAACTAGTGATTTATCTTGAAATCCTACTATTAGTGAACACAGGAATCATATTCGATAAGACTGCTTAAGAAAAAAAAGAATTAAACAGAATGACAGCAATTCTTCTCTTCAGACAAATTTCTTAAAATTATTCTACAGTAACAGAGTGTGTTTTATCATGATAATTGCATATGGATGAGTCAAAAACAGCCAATTAAATGTTAGATGACTGTGTCATGGTCAGTAATTCACAAGGGTTAAAGTTTGCCTAAATGAGATAAGTACTTCAACATGAATTGGACATATTAAGTCAAATCTCAACAGCAAAAGTGCATCACAAATCACTGCAGGACTTCTTCACATTAATATTTAGTCAACACCTCTTGTCAAAATGAGGACCTCTGGCTTGAAGTGGGTACTCCACCGAGATTGTTCTGCTTTGTGAAACAGAAGCCTAAATGGCAGCGAAAGCTGCAGCACAAGTCTTGCTTGTTATCTTATTAATTCCTCTGCAGCTGTTATTTGCAATAAAATGTATGCAATGAAAAGTAGATCTCAGGCATGGCATGCTCTTGGTTCCAATCATATTTCACGGTAAATTGTTTATTATTGCTGTTTATTTTGTGTCAAGTGTTAAGTCATGGTGTAAACTCTATTCACAGCTCACTGGATTTGCATTGTTGTGCTACAAGGCTTCGTTATAGGACCTTTTCTTTCTACAATTTCAACTGTCTTTTGGGTCACTGCTATGCAGATGATACTCAGTTGTCCTTGTCATTTTCTCATGATATGAGCTGGTCTCAAAAATGTGGGTTAGTGAGGAATCCCACCCTAAGCTGAAATCATTAGTGGACCTAACTGTTAACTGTCCCAACCAATCACTCCAACTAAATATCAGCATACAAATCATCAATGTAGTAACTGTAATAGCCAATAAAGATTGCCCAAAACTTTATCTGTCCTCATTTGACCATTTTTTATTTGTGTTTTTGTTACTTTGCAAACTTTTTTAAACAAAAGAAATATAATTCAGTATTCATTCAGTATCATTCATAATATCCATATCCTTGACAAATATGGCTATTCCCCAGCTTAACTACTGCAATAGATTTCTCAACATGTAAAGTAAAACACCTATCTATGATCTGGAACATGTTGGGAGATCTTGTATGTTATCTAACATAAAAGTACCCATTTGATTACATTGCTTGATAAACTTACTTAGTTTTTCAATACTACCAGAATCAAATTCAAATCACAAGTGACTGCCAGCAAAGTGACTACAGGACCTGCTCCCAGGTACTTAAACATAGGTGACAGTTTATCTTCTCTGTTATAGGCAATCGTTTGCCTATATCTCGATTCACTTATTTACTTCCTTATTCTGGTACACATTCTTTCAATGTTAAAAAAGTCCATCTGTGTATCCTTCTTCTGCATCAAGAACACATGATCCTTTAACACTAGTTCTTACTTTGTCCTGAGAACAAAAGAACCAGCATAAATCTGTACAGTAGGTTTGTAATGTAACAAGGCATGAGGACCTATTTGATGAAGAATAGAACAATAGCCATTCCATATAAACAGAAAGAAAAAAAGAAAAATTTCAACTCTGATATTTTAGAAAAGATAATCAGTAGCTTTAAAAACAGAGGCCAACATCTACTTGACTGATCATTTAGAAATCAGCTTTCTTTCTATGCACACACATCCCTTGGTTGACATTTCCATGGTTCTCAGATTAGTAGCTATTTTCTTTCAGCCAACATGGATCAATGAAACACTTCAGTACCAAAGTTGGCTTTACTGACACAAATACACGCAATGAAATCAGTGCAATTGTTGTGGATATGACACTAACCTAATTAACCAAATAATTTTCTACTCATATTACTGTTTGCATTAAACTTTGGTGCCTGATAATAAGTGACATAAAGGGCATGTGTGAGAGAAATTTAAAGCCCAAGGCAAGAGAAACAACCATAAAACCAGTCCAGTGTTTACTTTGTCCCTGAACATAGTGATTAATGATCAGGAGGTACACAATGAAAGAATGCTTGCCCTTGTTTTTGTGAATTCTGTGCATCTGTCTTGCTGGCTGAAGCACCTTATTGAATTCAAGACTCCAAACCATTTATTTATAAGTTTAATCTCAACACTGCTTATTGATGTGATTCCAACACAGGAATTATATTCCATACTACACTTTAAATTTCTATGTTTCAAGGATATATTTGTAAAATCAATAGCTATGCAGTATAACATCCAATGCACATTTGTAGCAAATTCTAGTGGGAAAAGCGGTTCAAAGTGAAAAAAGAAAGTAAAAAAGCCGTGCTTTGGAATCGAAAGTCCCGGTTTTAACAGATGACCACAGATTTTGCTCTTCTTGAAAGAAAACACTCCTGCTCGTCTGCTTATCCCCCATGTGGGTTGACAATGATATTTGCCAGAATGAACCTTTGCATTCTGGTCCCCATCGTTTTAAAAACAAAGAGTATCAACTTATCATTTTAGATGTACTTTAACATTTTTAAAAAGGTGTTGCATCGTTTTAAAAATGTTACTTTACATTCACTTTCTGAATCAGGATTTCCTTTTGATATGATTCATGAATTTCTTCACTCAGTAATGATGTGATTAGAAATGTTGTTTATTCTTATTATCTATTGATGAGACCTGGTGAACGTTTCCAAAAAGGATGTATAAAAATACACTAATCTTATTTCTTTTTATCTACTTTTATGTTAATGTGTTTATTTCTTAGATTAAATAATGTCCAAGTAACGTGTCCTTCCCTGTAGCTATATACATGTAAGTATCACAGATGTAATGATGAAAACACAAAAACATTTATTATGTTAATCCAAACACTGATATTCAAAGTGTAATCCAAGCTGTGTTTCAGCTTCTGCTAAGTTGAAAGGTACTTTCTGCTCTCATTGGCTCAAGACAGTAAACCTGCAGGCTTGGTTCGCAAGTTCAAACACAGATAAGTCAGAGTTTAAATGAACAGGGAAGACGGTGACAGAGAGGAGGGAAAGAGGACATTATAGAGAAAATGCAATGTTTTATGCTTTTTTTTTTCTACGTCTTCATCTTTTTGTTCAGTGCATAAATACTTTGTCTCTACATCAAGTATAACCTCTGTTGATCATGTTTATTTTTCAACAGTTGTAACACACCTGCATTCCACCTCATTGGAATTTACAGTAACCATTTGGGTAACTTTTATCAATAGTTAACAATTTTTGTATTCAGAACAGTTGTTTTCATTCAGCCAGCGCTTGCAACTAAAGTACAGTTTTTTATTTTTAAGTTGTTCTTGTGAGTACCCGTATTTCGACTTTTCACAGTCTTGTGATATGAGTTCTGATTTTGTATTGTTGGGTTACCATATTTTCGTGACCATAAGGCGCACTTAAAAAAGTCTTAAATTTTCTCCAAAATGTATTGTGCGCCTTATGGTGCGGTGCCCCTAATCTGTTGTGTGACTTCAGCAAAGAAGACATTAACTCACCATAGATGTAGGAGAGGAAAGAGTGAAAAAAGGTGGAAGTGTGGCCACTGTATAAGAGCAAATGAAGCAAATAAACACGGACCAACAGCTTAATAGAAGGAAGAAATGCACTTTAAAAAATTATTTTAAAAAAATAGTCTGAGCAGCGGACTCTTATTTTGGACCTCTGCCAGAAAACACAGACTTCTTGGCAGTGATCCAATATAAACAACGAGCAGCGCAGCGGGCAGAGACAGACCGGCTGTAACCAGCTGTGTATGGACAAGCTACCGGTAATCAACAAGTTAAATAAAGTTTTAAAAAATTCACAGACAAGAAAAGGAAGCTGAGATGCATCAGCTATGAGTGACCCAGAAGAAAAGCACATTTTTCACATCCTCAATTCTGATTGCGGTGAACAGAACTAAACAATTGGTGCTATGGACTCCGTCGCGGTTGAGTTAAAACTCTTGTCTATGGTGGAAGATACTGTGCAGAAAGCTAAACGTTCCAGTAACACTGAATCTGGTAAGCGTTGTTGTCTTCTTATGTTACTCATATGCGACAGGAGAGGGGGGGCGTTTGATATTAAGCGGTCAAACATGCGTGTTTTATCAGTATGATTTAATGTGCCCGCGCCCTATAACCTTATGTGTGTTAAATACAGAAAAAGCACCCATAAATGAAACTGCGTCCTATAATCCAGTGCGCCTTCTGGTTGTGAAAATATGGTACCCAAAACAAGAGGAGGAACCACTGCCGACCCAACCAAAACATACTGAGTTACTCACAAAGAGCTACGGACAAACTTCCATGAGATTGGGCGGGGTCATGGGGACCTTTCCACTATGACATTGCTCCTATTTGATACCAGGGCAATCCAACTGAATTAATCAAAAGTATCACCCCAGTCAAAACAAAATTCTCTAAGTAGGGCAAATGTCCTGTCAGATGTTTGCTATGACCATAACTGGTGTCCAAGCAACAAAAACATCTGTTCACGCGTCATCTGCTAGGGGGCTGACACCAAAAGTCAATCCCCATAAGACTTTATTGTAAAAAAAACAAGCCAAGTTCACAGCAGACATATGCATGTTCACAGCACTTATATAACGAGCCATACCATACTTTTAAAATATCGACACTTTGTAGTTATCCAATAGGAAAATGAGAGAAAACATTTTGCCCCGTCTTCTAAGTATTAAATAGTAAGTGCAACATTTAATTATCTATTAAAATGATCTAAGTGTATTTGAAATGTTATGTATTATGAGAAATAATTAATTTTGTGAATTCTGACATTCTCACTATAAGATAATACAGGGGATAGTGCTGAAATCTAACGTTTAATGCATGGACAGAATTGCTAAAGCAAGTTTTTGAGAGTCACATAAGGAAAAGTATCACCGAGTAAAACCGTGGCACAGGCAGGACTTTGATTTATCCCATACTTGCTGAGCACACATACTTTTTACAGCAACAAATTCCATCAAATCTACACGGTTTCACACAATCTCCTCAAGCAGGTGCCATTAAGCACATCTGCAGGGCCCATAGGATGTTTTCTATTTAGACCAGCTGTGTAAAATCTCCACTTCCAATTCATTTAAGACTTTTCAGCTGTGAATTCTATACATGTGGCAGTAAACAACAGTTTTTTTTTTTATTTTAATATTAATATTTGTATATAAAGTTGTTTTTTGTCTTTTTTGCTTGTGAATGAAGGAATCTTAACCAATTAAAATATTAATCCTGATCTCATGACTAAATGTGATTGGTCCATTCCATTGGTCCGCAATGTAAAATGTACAGATACGAAACAAGTTTTAATATGTGAGCATGTAGATATCTATTTCAAAATAGCAATGATAAATATCTGTAGCAATAAAAACAAAAAAAGGAGCACGTCATTTCACCAAGTGGGAGCTATAATTCATACAACCTTTGACCAATCACTTTTAAGACTGCTACAGGAGGTGAATAAGGCATCCAGAGCTGTAATCATATGTTATATAAGGCATATAAGTCAGTGGCACTGAAAAAGCTTTCAGTGTGTTGCTCAAGGACAGGTCAGGGAACAAAGAGGCTGTAGCTTTAAAGTTAAGCTAAATGCGTCCATGTACAGCAGTCTTGCTTGTTCAGAGGGAAAAAGAAGGTTACTTATAATCCTCAGCCTCTTTTTCTGCTGTGCCATGAGGGGTAGTCTCTTCTATTATCTTCTCATATTTGGAGCTGCTACTGAGAAGTCTTTCTTGGAAAGTGAAAAGCCTAATTAGGCCACACCAAGGCTTAGTGTAATTTATTTTGTTTTTCTCTCAGATTTTAGATTTGCTGTTTTAGCTCAAACCTGGAAAAGATCTGAAAGTATGAAAAAGAACACTGAAGGGTTCCAAATCTGAAAGTTACTCTGGCAGGAATGGAGCACTGCTTATACACACACACACAGAAAAAAAACAAATGTGACATTTTCACACTTCTAATTTTATTTTTAGAAAAATGAAAAAAAAATATATTATACTTTAAGTATCCTGATAGCCTCGTGAGGATGGCTTTTATCAAATCCTCTCTTTTGCATCTGTGTTTATTTTTGCCAACTAATAAAGCAGATACATTTTTTTTTGCTTTTCTTTCCCTTCTGTCTGTTATGACTTTGAGGACAGTGTATTTTCTCATGCAGAAATTCAGACAGGCGGTTCAGTTTTAATTCTAATCTATTAATCCTAAATTTAGTGCCTCCTCTTCCACACATTACTTTTCTGGATAACAAGGAGTCAGCCAAATTGAACCTTTCAGCCAATACAAGGTCCAGCTGGTGGTTGACTTCCTTACATACAATAGCAATAGCACAGTAGCTAGAATTGATCACATGCAGTCTAGACCGAGGATTGATTGTGTTGCTGGCAATGATTAATTTAAAAAGTGAATCATGTCAACAGCTGGGCTTGAATTATGAAAGTGATATGGCTAATGAGTGGAACACAATGACAAAACATGAACTGTTTCCCTGCCTGGATCAAACATTAGGAACCTTTACCTTGGGGCACTCATTACAAACTCTTTGGCAGTATTGATCTCTGTGGGGAAATTATGTTTTACCTTGGAGCCTCCAGAGTGAATACAAACGCATTAAACAAAGTAGCACTTGCAATGTCAGAGTGGAACTCAATATATATCAGTGGGATCGTACACACCTGAGGAACAGAGAGGGTTGCATCTTTGCTCTAAAGCGTAATATCCCAGAGATTTAGTGATGCTCTTTTATTAAATGTTGGGGATATTACATTATAATAGTTCACTCTGTAGTATAAGGGGCCATGCTCCAATACTTTGTCGTTTACATCTAGTTTCGCATCATGGTGCATATGTAGCAGTTCCAATAATTCTGATAAAAAATCTTTTCTACGATTGTAGGTAATAGTTTTTGTTAAGATATGGGTATATTTGTATGTGATTGGGGAAAGGTGTGCCTTAAGGTACAGAAACAAACAATTATTACTAGAATGACGCTATTACAATTTACACTATTTATTTGGCTGATGAGAACACATGTGACCCCTGTATTACTCCATAAATGGGTTCCTGACATTCCAGATATCTGTAGTAAATGTTGTTATGATAAAGATATGCTACTTCATTGTTAATGCGACTGTTGGAAAGTTAACATTTTTTGGAAATCATTGTTCTGATGTTTTCAACAATTGTTGGAATTCAGATACCTCATAGTGCAACACTGTGCATTTTGGGGTTATATTGCAAGGACCTTGTCGTAAATAAAAAAAAAAAAAAAAAAAAACATTTTCTTATAGACTTTGGTCTCTTGTAAGCCAGAAGAACAATTCTTCTCCTGGATATTGGAAATGGCCTCATGAGTTGCACTTGAAAGACTCACATATGTTTTTAGAGGACAAGCTGAAGACTTCCAGAATATATAAAGACCTTTAATAGAATTTTTGAAAAAGAAACTAATTGTACTGTCATATATGTATAGTATTATTTCATATGTGTTTGACTGTGTGGCTGATTGTTTCATTTTGTTTGTTCTTGTCTGTAAAATGTATGTGAAAAATCCAATAAATATATTCTTTAAAAAAAAGATATGGGTATTTGTCAAAAGTATAATACACAAAGCCGGAGTATCCGGAGAGAAACCCCGCTAACACGGGGAGAACATGCAAACTCAACTCAGATAGGCCACTGTCCGAACCAGAGATCAGACCAGCAACCTGCTTTCTTAAGGCAACAGCCTTAATTACCGTGCAGCCCTTCTTCTTCATAATTGTTGCTAAATATAGTTTAACTTTAATCATGATGACTTTTTACCTTAGACTTAATTAGTCTGTTATGTAGGTCCGCTCATAGATGCAAGTGAAATATTAAAAACAGGACAGTTGTGTGTGTATATAGAGAGACAAAAAGACTGAGTTAACGCAAAAGTTTTATCAGGCCGACAGTCCAAGTGTCTCTTTTTTAAACTGAACTTTATTACTCAGTTCTTTCTCTTGGTAAAATTGGAGTTTGTTACTTTAAGTTTTTGGATTGTTTAACCTACATGAAACCAATCCCACGGTGTGACACCAGTTCAATTTTCCCCATTTTCTTCTTTTTGAGCAAATGCAGGCACATTGTTTTACATCTCTCTTAAATGTGTGCTTGTGTCTTCTTCCTAGCTCCCTTGCTTGTTTTCCTTCCAACCTTTCTCTCTATTGTGTAACTGTACCAACAGGTGGAAAGTTGGGCTGTCAAAACTGATAAGGATGTAAAAAATGTGGATATAAATAGGGAAAAAGATGGAGAAAGGAGAAAAAAGTGGGGCAATTAGGACAGAGAGACAAGTAAAGGAGAGAGTGCTTACTGAGGCACATCAGCAGGATTACGCAACAGAAAAACAAAGCATTTGTGACAGAACTGAAAGAGTAAAAGAAAAAAGGTGAATGTGAGAAAGAAATTTAAAGGAGGGTAATATAAAGCATTGATAGAAATTGACAGTTTGATTTTGGACCACTGCACTGGACACCAGAACATAAAAGGATATAAAGGGGAAATGTCACACAAAGCTTATTGTGTATTATTGATCCTCCAGATTTTTTATAGTTCTTACACACCATCTCAACATGTTCTTTTTTCCTACAAAAATAATATTTGTGGCTTGTCTAAGTTTCGCTCATTACAACATCGAAACAAGGAGTAAACTCACATTAGACCACTTCCACTTCAAGAAATCTCCTTTCATAGATCACAGGCTATTGCCCTTTAATGCTGAGTAAACAATAACTTGAGATGAGTAATTAGTCTTGATTACAAGGGGAGAAAGGGTGGAAAAGAACATGCATACAGATTTGGATACTGTGTTCTATGTGATATTGTCATGACAAATTGTGAAGAGAGAATGTTACTTTTCTTAAGAATAAAATAGACATTTTCAAAGTGGGCATTATTACTAGACTCCTCACCCAGACTGAACAATACTTCCTTCCTACATTCAATCTAATAAAAAATATGATTAATACTTATTTAAAAGTTCACCATGATACTAATATGAAATTAATTGAGTTAAAAATACTATTTTTTTAAAGAAAGGAAAAAAACAGTCCAGGACAAATTAGAGGTGAACAGGTGCCGAAGTCTGATAAGGGTTACAGAAAACACTTGACTGCAGTGATTGCAGTGTGTTAATGTTAGAAACAACAAATGAGCCAAAGCCAAATACCTGCAATAGGTAATGCAAGTCCCGACTAGTCAATTCAATGGCAATATCAAGATCTCGCCAATTATCAGTTTTGCTCTGCCGGTGATCAGATACCCAGCTGAAATAATCAGCTGGCTGGAGGAGGCAGACCACAGATGTTAAAACAGGGAAGCTGTTTATCATGCATGGAGGATTCCACCCTGTCCAGAGGCTATACGCTAAGACCAAAGAGAGAGGCGGAGGACTGGTGAGCATCAGGGCCACTATCCAAAATGAAACATCCCAGCTGCTTCAATACATCAGTAACATGGCCCTAAGGAATAAAGCATTTAATGAATATCTCAGGCAATGAAACTTAGAGAAGAACGAAATGGAAGATCCATCATGGGAGAAAGCCTCTGCATGCAATGTATCACCGACAAATTGTCTAAGTGGCCAACACGAACAAATCCCACCAGTGGCTATAGAGGGCTGGACTGAAGAAAAGCATAGGAGCAAGCCTTGAGGGACCTCGAAGCTCAGATCCACCACATCAGGCAAGAACCTCAGGTGCAGACTGTGCAAAGGGACCGCTGAAACCAGCATCTCAAAGCAGGGTACAAGATAATAACAGGCAAAGAATACAGGGAATGCCATAAACACTTCCGTAGTGTAAAGAAACATTTATGCACAATACGGACTGGAGATGCCTGAGTCTCAATGGGAAACACCTCCCAAGGTGGTGGAGAACAAGAGGACTAAGATCCTGTGGGGTACAGACTGACAAATGCTGGCGACAAAAGGCTGAACATAGTGATAATGGATGGATGGAAAGCTGTTATGGAAAGTTTCCCATTTCGTCGTGTGTTTGTCTCCATGTTGCGATTTATCACCAGCCAGGGACCACAATGTAATTACTCTGAATCATTATTTGGGGCGGATTTATTTACTTGAGGTTAGGTCATGGTGTTAGTTCATTTGCTTATCCTAAGTACCAAATCCCCCTTTTCTGCCTGTGCACTTATTGTTTTCTGGTGAAGCTGAGCCAGTGAGTCACGGCATAGTTGTTGAAACATTTCTTTATTTCTACAAAAATGGACATGTGGACATATTATACGGTTAGTCGTTCGTACATGTTATTCATGTTGTGCTTTGTTTTTGTTCATTTCTCAGTTTTTTACCTGGCAACGTTAAGGTCACAGCGGAGGTGATAGATTGTAGTTAGCATGTGTGTTATGTGCACTTGTTAAGATACTTATGTAACAGTAACCTATTGTTTGAGTGAGACACCGTTTTACCAGTCAAGCAAACCCTTTACAGTGAGCTAATGGGATTTAGTTTAATATAGTCATCCTTAACAAAATGTAAATATCAGGAAAAAGAAACATGAGAAGTTGGTGAAATACAAGCAACGTAATGGAAAACTAGAGAAATCCCAGAAAGTCAAAATTACAGAAGGACCTAAAGTCAATTTACCACTGCGGGTTGTGTTTCTCACTGTAGAAGTAGCTCAGACAGATACCTGGAGAAACCTCAGACATTTCCATCCAGACAAGTGTAATCCTAGGAGTAGTTAAGATACTGTACAGGACCCTCAAGCTCCCAGGAATCCGATAGAGGAGCTGAGCTTTAGATGAACAGCCACCCATTCTGCCCAGAGGAGATGGGAGAATGGGTGAGTTTTTTTTATATGGCACTGTGTCGCAACATTGGCTATATTTACTTTGACATCTCTGAGTGCTCTTTTCAAGTTGGAAGCATGGACATGTCAAACATTGTTTAGAATTTCACCACATAATGCTGTTTGTCTCATTGCATTTTTAAACAGCCTTTAAAGATGTTTTGAAAGCAAAGCATATCGATTACCTCTGTGAAGTTTTCTAACATTTAGCATTTCTGAAAATATCAGCATGTGCAGAAAAATCAAAGAAAAAGAAGGCATACTACTGTCCGCTATATTATGCATGCATGGAAAAAAATATATAATAAAAAATGATGTAATATATTGAAAAAATGAAATCATATACACTAAAATGCATTAAAAAAATGAAGTTTACGAATGTTTTCTGGAGTGAACAAATGCTTTTTATTTGAAGTTCTCTGTTATGTAAAATGAAGAATTAGGAATAAATAAAGAGTCTGGTGATTTGAAAATTCTTGGAATTATGTTTTTTAGTAGAACAAAGTATTTTTTAAATATATATA
>JBAMHX010000019.1:15257656-15270280 GCA_037177515.1 Pseudomugil tenellus
GACTGGCATTACTGGTTTTTAAATGTTCACACAGAGCAGAAATGGAAAAACACAAGCACATAGACTATGTTAACATATGGCTTCATATTTAGGCAAACAGATTTAGACTGCACTGTTTGTCTCTTAGTCAAGTGCAGTCTCTTGTACCAAATGACTGCGATTGGAAAACAGGCCACATCAGCTAAAGCACACAACTGAATTTAATACCAAGCCCTTTTGCAACTACAGACAGTTTGGTTCATAAATCCAAACAAAGTGATTCATAAAAAATATCCAAAAATATCCATGTAGCTTTTAAAACATTCCTGTAAGGTGTAAAAAAACATAAATACTGCAACTATAAGCATACTGAGTGGCAAAACTGTTCACATGTGGAGCACCTCCAATTTCCCCCAAATCTAATAAAATAGTTGTAGATGACCATTATTCCTGTCAAGGACGAGGAGACTAGTCTCTTTAGATTGAGAAGAATTTAATAATGAAGAATAAAAGATGTTGAACATACATTAAACATTTAAACAAAAAGGAGACAATACATTAAGACATACAGACATGGTACAAGGTTATAACCTGGGGAGAATCCCTCCAGCGATCTGTTGTCACACAGAAGTCTGGAACTATTCTGCCCCAGTCAACTAGGGGCACCTTTGTTTAAATACTTTGGTTATGTGCGTCAGTGTGAGGCCTATTTTTATGCTATGACAACAAAACCGAGGTCTCGCCTAAACATTTACCTGATGGAAGGACGCTGGCCTTGCAGATGGTTTACTAAGGTTAGAATGACATCAGTTTAGGAGTCTTATGGTCGGACCTTTCAGCTAGACTTTAATTAAGAGCAAGTTAATTAAGCTAATATATTAAATTTCCCCAACATAGTCTTGAAATATCACAATTTTAATCTAAAAACAGTAAAATGAAAAAAGAATAAAGTAGCAGAGATTGTACAGTGCCATTGCCAATGTGTGAAATATGCTGTTGTGGTAAAGATAAATATTTTATTTTTATCCAGGCAAACTTTGTTTATCAACCTGTCTGCATCTTGCCAGTAAGCCTCCTGCATCGGTTAGTCAGCAGGTACAAAAAGCCTCTGTGTCACTCAGCCAGCCAGGCAGTAAATGATTCATTTCTCAAATACATTCTTTACTCCTGCCGCTTATACCTGCACTGGCCCTTCTAAAGCCATTTTCTCCTCCAGCCGTTAAGAAACATCCTGCTAATTGCTGCGATAAAGGGCTTAGTGAGGGGATAACTATATATTAGTAGTGCTTTGTGTACAGATACTAGGCTGGGTCAGAGGGATCCCTTACAGTTGTCAGCAAGCCAGAGAATGAACACAGGTAAAAGGAGCAGCTGATCATTTCTTAATCGCAACTTCATGCAGATATTTACCAAAATGAGACCCTTCAGAAATTTAAAGTACAGCATGTCTATTAAAAGGTTAGGGAGCCTTTTAATTGTCATTAAACTACTACACAATGACAAAGGAATTATTAAGTAATAAGAACTGAAAGATTCAACAGAGCCATGTGTCTGAAGTTTCATCATCTTGTCTTTTAACAACAGCCATTTGGGAACTGAGGAGACCAGATGCAGTAGTTTTAAGAGCAAAATATTCTCCCATGCCTGTTTGAAGTAAGATCTGAGCTACTCGAAGGTTGAAGGTCCCTTTGTTGTATTTTTCATTTCAGAATGGGAACATATATTTCAGTGGGTGACAAGTTCTTCACAGAAAAAAGACCAAGAAAGAACCAAAACTCTTTCATTGACCAGTCAAGCTATTTTAAAAATTGTGTATAAATAAATATGGTATATTGTTGCTGAATTAAGTAAGACTTTCCTTAAAAAAGGTCCTGTGACGCAGCATATACTGCTCCAAAGACTGTGAATGAAGCCATTATACAGCCTTTGTGTGAATTGATTTATCCAATATCGATTTTAATATTTCAAGTCTTACATACAAAGACATTCATAAAAATTATTGTCTAAATATTGTTTTAATTATATCATACAGTGCAAAACACTCATTCTCTTTTTAATGACTATTTTCCTCTACTTGCCCTCACATTTACTTCTCAAATTGCTTTTCTTTGTAATATTTTTCACATTTTGACTGTGGCTTCCAGTCAGGCACAAAATAGATTTAAAAGCCCAATTGTTAGTTTGCAAATCACAGAATGTTTTAAGCCCAGAGTGCTTCTGTGATATGTTCAGAGACTATGAAAACTTTAGGGCTCTTTCATCGAGGAATTCAGGTAAGTTAAACAGCAATTACCTTTATTGCTGCCAACAAGTGTAACCTGTCAGTGGAGAAAAAAAACTTTTATCAAATTAAGACATTTTTAAATCCAGGTTCATGACATTTAAGTTATCATATGCCGATGCATGAAATTGGCGATGTATTTGCTTTACCATATCTGGAATCATTTTAGAACATTATTATTTTTTTATGTCTTATGTAATTTTGATTTTTTTAAGTCTTGAGATTATATTTTCCCTTTTATATATTATTATGCAGAGCACATTTAAATGTTTTTTTTTCTAATGGTATAAAAAACTTTAGATAAACCTTCAGTCTCAAAAGTCAGTATTTACAGTGATTCTCTGCACGACACCAATTAAAACTGTAAAGCTGTTTTTATGACACAATAGAGCTTGGGCACTGCATTTCATTCTGGGACGTTGTGACCATGTTGATGGACTGGCAAATATGCACAAACAGCAGCATAGTTGCAGCAATTGGAAAGAGAACAAGAAGAGAAAAAAAGGATATTAAAGTGCAAAAAAGAAGAGGAACCTATCAGGATACATTAAACAAGGAAGCAAGGTACAAGAATATGGAGATTATGCAAGTTCTGAATAGAGAGCAGAGCATCAATTTGCATCCTGCTGCATTTCTGTACAACTGACATCTTTTTTCTATCTTGATTATGGTATGAGCGCCATAAGTCATTGGAGTTTCATGTGCAGTTTACACAAGAATGGGTGCCAGAGCATCAGATTATAAAGCGGGATCCAGTTGGGATAACAGTAATCCGGACAAAGGAAAGCTGCACTGCATTTAGCTTAATTACTTATGTTTAGGTTGTGGCAGTATGCACACGTGCTTGTAACTATGTATTTAAAGTTTAGTTCAGTTATTTATGCTAATATTCAGATGTTACCTTTGCTATCTTTATAAATGTGGAAGGTTATGTCTGGTCATCTTACAACCTCGATTTGAGTGAGCCGGCAACTTTCTTTTTAAGACTCTTGGGTTCTGTGTTTGCACCTCCAAGCAGGGAAGTGGAAGTAGAAAGTTAATCCGTTTGCAATCTTTAACCCCATGGGGATCACGTGTGACGCTGTTGGATCCCAAAACACAACAATAGTTTACAATAGTTGAAAGAATAACACAAATAAATTATCACAAATAAGACACACGACTTGTGAGAGCATCTGTACATAGTGGTCTGATGAGCAGTATAACAAGTCTGCAACATGGCGCCTGCCAAGTAATGATATCATGACGCCCAACCTCAGTTGACTTCTTAATGTACTTAATTGTAATATGTCCCACTCTATGTTTGTAAAGTAGCACAATTTAACTCTGTCCTTTTTAACCTTTATTTTTGTTTCTTTTCTTTTCAAAATACTGTAACACTTTAAAACTGAGTTTTATTTTATGCACCGTCTCACATGGCAGCAGCTGAATAGCAATACAATAGACGTTTTGAACATGCACCATTGCACATTCATCAATAAAACACAACATGACATGATTGGAAGAAGAGAGAAGAAATGGATAGAGCAAGAAAGAAGTTGAGAATCAAATAAGGCTGACTTTTACTGACTTAAAAGAGCTCAGAGAAAGGATAGGATGCCAGGTGAATGTAAAATCAGCCATTTGGGGTGGCTCACTGAGAAAACCTGCTATCCTTTGGTAAACATACTTTTATAACCACAACTATTCCAGCCTTTTGCAGCTGCTCTCCTACCCATAATATACACTAAAGATGTTTAATTACAGTATTTCTTTATAATTTCAATCAAAAAGTAAACATTTAAAAAATGTAAAACTAATGGCACCTTCTAGTTATTTATATTTCACAAATTTACATTTAGACCCTTTTATATAGACGAGACATATTCAAAATTTACATAAATAAATAAAGACCAACAGAAAGTGTTTTATTTGACAAAAAACCCTTTACACATCTCTGACTTTCATCTGACACCATAAGTGTGATTTTCACAGATAATTTGTAGCAATGATTATCACTAAGTATCATTCTAAATGAAATACAGCAATGATATATTTTGATCTGAAAGCTTTGTTACTCCTTTTTTGCTGGATGTTTACCACTTATATGCATGGAGTAAGTTCATCCCTGTTGCCTGGGGAAAATTTAAAGACATTCTGTCTAGTCAATCACTGAGTGAAGTGGAAGTTGACGAGGCTGGTAAAGGCAAAGAAGGTCCTGCATGCAAGTAAATTACAACATTACATCACAAAAGAACTCCTGAAAGGGTCTGGATGTACAAAGAGAGCGACAGAAGCAGAGATGCCATACAGAGATAAACCCTGGAGCTGCCACACAGAACGTGAATAAAAGATCAAATTCTTGGACTCTCTAAAAGCGTTCGCATCCCAAGTCACAGAATCGAACCATGTAATGCATTAAACATAGAAAATGCAATTTAAAGAAATTTGCATAAAATATCCTAGATCATACGATCCCTCGCAACCAGTTCCAAACAAACATTAACACACTGAATCAGACAAATCTTGCCTCAAGACATGCATGCAGTTTCTCTAGAAGCATCAATGTAAACAAGACAACAAGCAGGGTTTTCACGCGGCTATTTGCTGCTTCTGCTGGATTTCAGTGGAGCTCAAACTTTGACAGCCACAAAAACAGCACTCAAGGAGAGGATGCAAAGGCTGATTTCACTGATATGAGCCTCAAAACTTGATGATCCAAGTCAGTAAACTGTCACAATGCATAGCTGGTGCCTATCGGAAATTCTGTCTGTTTGCTCAAGCAGTAAATGCCACCTGGTTCAGAAAAGACTCATCTTTGGGTTGATGGAAACATATTATTTCAAGTCATAAATATTTTCTGTATTAAAGTAATCCATTTTTTTCTATCCTTAAGGAAGTGCTGAAATAATAAAAGTACCACTGAAAGACATGTGAATGAGTATTTTTTTTAAATGTTTGGTGTTAGCAAATTGTTCACTATTACTATCATAACGATGATCAATATGTGGTTACACAGGTTTTTATAGGCAACGTCATTACGTCTGCTTTATGTATTTAAAACAAAATGGATGTTGTGCATTACATTTTTACCCAGCAATGCATTATGAAGCTATTTGTCCTCAATCAAGAATTGATTTTACGGTTTTCTTTATTAAGTGTTACTAGAATGATAGTGCATGTTTGTGTACATATTTGCTCATCTGTGATCCAACCCTGACTGATACTACGATTGTACACCAACTTTAAATCCACCTTCTTCTAAAGTTATGTGAATGTCCTAAACTTGAGTAATATTTGAACCCTAAAGGCTGGTGTACGCTTGTGTACACGGCAACATTAATCTATGTCTGCGTAAACACTTGCTGCAAACAACTTAAGCATGCTGCGGCCAAAATGTTTAATGATAAAGGCCACAGCAAGAGGGCAGTACGTAGCACTGGGGCTTTGAACTAGTTAAAAGGTCAGTCGGCTGGTAACACTGTACTTTTTGGCAGTTTAACAATGGGGTACTAACTAGGCACGATTGTCTGTCAGGAATATAAAAAAGCTGTTAATTGCAAACAAGGTCCAAGATTTGCTCTTCAAAACTATCTGTGACTTCGTTTACATCTGACATCATGTTCAGGCTTTTGTCTCTAATGTTCACCTCATTGCGTGTTCCACATCTTGCACGCAACATGTTATCTCATGTCAATGCGTGTGACCTATGTGCCAAAGGCATGCTGAGAACACATGGGCACCATGATATGTATATGCATGGAACTGTAAAAAAAATCTGTGCTTTGAGTTTTTTAAACAAGCTTGAAAATTGGGGTTAAAACATGTTACATTAGTCAAATAGCCTAAAATGCAAACTAATGATTACAGCAAAGCTAGCTGACATGTTGAAAACATGTAAATAGGTTATTTAAACTTTCATTATATTACATGGGCTGGTCATTTTGTATTTGTAAACAGGGTGGTAAACCCGCATTTACTCACAAATGAACTGATGTGGATTGAGAAATAGTAAACATGTTGGTTTAATTATTATATTCTATCCAAAACATTTCACAAATTACAGCTTTTGCACCAGTGGTGTCGTCCATACTGGACAACCCCCCTATGTAGTAATATCTCATGGTCATGGAAATATGTAACAAATGGAAGAACATGTTGTGCATAATTTTTTTATACAATATTTTACAAACAGATAAGGAGAATATGTTGCTAATATGCTACAAAGCATCAAATATGTAAATAATATTATTTTTTTGATTTATTTAAAATTATACTGGCATGTAAATAAGAATACACATTTAGAAATCTGTATTTTACACTAACAATAACTGCATATGGTAGGTATGATGCAGTCACAGCATCCATATGTGATCATTTAATTGAAACTCATCACCCAGTCTGTTCTTTTACATGATTGAAAATATTTAAGATACAGTATCTATTATTATCAGTTCAGGAAGGAAGAAGGAGAAGGAAATATGAGTAACTCCTTAGCTAGTTGGTACCAACAGGGGCCAGTATGTGCAGCTGCTGCTGTATGAAATCAGGTCAAGAAAACAACAAAGGAGAGAGATGCTCTTTGATTTCTCACAAAGCTAAATGTTTGTATACTGCAGGCAGAAGTCTGCATCAGTTAGCCCAGAGAAAGGAGACGGTCTGTTAATCTGCTCACCTGCTTTTGCAGCTATCATCCTGTGGATTTAGCCACAGTAGGTTGGAGCTAGTCTGATAACCCTGAAGCAGTAAATGTTACATGAAAGCCTTAGTTGTGCTGTGTTTAGATATCATTGAGGTGCATCTAACAGTAATTTATTTTCCCTATGGTTATGAATTAGGCAGTGAGACAGTGATTCAGGTCAGTTAATGCAGTTTAAAACCATGAATAAATAAAGAAGAGAAGACATGGAAGGAACACATAAGAATTAAGGCGTATCTAAAATTTTGGTCTACTTCATAGCTGAGGATAAGATGACCGTAAGATGAACTTAAAACAAACAAAAACAATAAAGGGACAGCCATGCACGTGCATGTATTTTTACTTTGATTTCTCTAGATATAAGTCCTGCAGCCACATTTCTTTTCAAAGTTGTGACATAGTGACAGTCCTCTTTAAAAATGTAATCTAGTTTTCCCAATATAGTGGAAGTGCAGTTAGCTTAAATCTTAATTAAAGAAAAATAATTTAACAAAACTCTCTTAAGTTAAGTTAAATTTCCATCAGGTGAAGATAATGTTTATTTATTCTTTACTTGTCTCTCTGAGAACAGTTCAAAAACTAAATCCTCATGTGACTGACACTAAACACTCTTCAACATGTAAATACAATTCGCTTTTCAACCTTTCAAACTTCACATAAACATATATAGTACCTGTGATGAGAAAGTATATATAAACCGTGATAAATTAAAGTTTAGAGAATAGGCAGTATTCTGTGCTTTTTTAAAATTACAAGACGTGTGTGTTTAGCTTTGCGGTTTCCATCAGTCATTTCTGTCTGTGCAGTTGCTTAGTTTTGCTTTTGAACCATTTTAAATCAGCAGTTTTTGTAACTCACTGGTGACAGTACCTAATGATGTAGAGAGGTATTTTTGTCTTTTTGTTTAAATCACCTTTTTTTTATGTTAGAACAGGCGTGCATGTGCATGTGTGTGTATTGAGTTTGAGTAAAAGGACAATTAAACAGCTGTAAGCCTGTGAGGGGAAAAAAGCGTGCAAGAATGGTTCTGGGTGAGAAATCACAAGCACAGATGAACAGATGCAAGCAAGCGCATGTTCACACACAAAAATACAGAATGGGAAGTAATGGAGTGAGGAGAGAACTCCGCTGTCTGACATGAAAATCAACATACCGTGACATGACCATTATACTCACACACACATACATATAAACAGATCAATAGCCAACTGACCAAACCTCCTGTAACTTTTGGAGGGAAACATCACACATATGCAGCGTATTTAGATCAGAGGCACTGATGATTAGGTATTCTCTCTGATTCCCTATAATCATGTATGCAACTTCTGGCATTTGCAACTTCTAAAAGAAAAAAAGGCATCATATGGTATACATGACATTGCTCAACACACCCGAAAGAGTGATTATGCATTTAAAAGAGGACTTAATTATCCAAAAGGATGACATACTTTCAAATAAGCATTCAGAAGTGATTACTTTTTTTTGTCCCTTTTAGGTAATAGTAGTGTGTGTATGTGTGCATCTCTACTATCTACTTGACCTTTTTAAAGGTAGTGTTTAAGTTTCTACCAGAGGCAAAGGAACAACACAGTTGGGACTGATAAATGTGATATTATATCCTCATCACAAAGATGAATCCAAATACATACATACACCTGCACTCACTACTTTCTACGTGATGGAAACATTATGGCAGCAATGACATTTAGCCCAGAGAGAGACTGTATTCTTTATGTTTATAGGTCTGCCTAAGTTTTTGATGCATCATTTTTTTTTCTTCAGCTATGTGTCTGGACACCATGGCAGTTGAGTATTTGCATGTTTTCTGCAGAAATTGAATGCTGCAGATTTTAGCTCTTTTCAAGCCATAAAAATTTAACTATAAGAAGTTTAAAAATATATATACGTAAGACAGGATACTGCATAATGATGATCTAAGTAAATTCGAAAAGAAAAAAAAGAAAAAAGTGTCTGTAGTAATGTGTTACTAGATGAGGAGGCCGTTTCCTTACTTTCTGTAAAAGTACAAGATTCTTATTATTTTCACATATGAACCCCAGACGTTCTGCCAAACATTCTCTAAATTCCTAAAAACGCACGTACTTCTTCCTCATCATTACTCATTTTTATTTGAAGAGAACTTCAAACAGAAATGTACAGAGTAAACAACAAATAACATGAAATTGTATATGAAAAAGAGTAGGTACAACTAAAGAAATTGATTTCATCTGGCCTTTTAAACATTAAAAAAAACAAACTATAGTATTGGTTTGACACATTTCTGTTAAAAAATCTGATAAAACAAAACTTCCTTATCTGCTGGATTACTCAAATATTTTAAAACTTATTTTTATCTAGTGGTTGATAGTCAAATAATAGTGGTATATTCAAAGTGGAAATATTTTGTAAACTCATAAATATCATTATTGCCAAATATTATAAGTACTGAAACACACAACATGCATTTTGATAAGTCTATACCAAATCAAATGCTGCATTTTAATTAGATCAAATTAACATGTTAAAAAAGTTAATGCATTTTATTGCAGAACACAGATTTTTTTAACCGAGGTACACCAATTACCCTGATTAGTGATTTTCCAGGTCTCGCTACTCAAAAACAAAGTGACTATCAACAAGTCTAGAGACTTTTGCTGGTGATTTTGGGGGCTTTCAGTGACTGACGTGAACACATGTATAGATCACTCTTTTCCGTGAGCAGCAGTTGCTGCTGTTTGAGCCCCTACCCCATCCAAAATAACACAAGAAGCTTAGTCCTCACGCTGCATGCACTACAAACTATCAGTGCTAGAGATGATCACCTCTGCTCCATCTTAAGATGGAAAGTGAAAAGCACAAAGTTGCCACTTGCTGATCTAGCCCTGGCTTACTGTCATATATTAATGCCTATTAATGTTTTATGTAAATAATTGTGAATTGTCCTGTACAATAAAGGTGCTATACAAATAAACCCACCTTGGCTAATAAACAGAGTGTCCATTTAAAAAATAAAACTGCTGTTACATGTTGTTGGAGATGTTAGTTGTAATATTTAAAATGGCACGATCTGCAACTAAAATGTGATTACTTGGGATTAATTTATTGCAATGCCTGTAATCGTTTATTTTAGGTTTTTTTCATTATGTTGCCCACCTGTCATTTACACATATATACTGTATTGATCAATAAATAGAATGCATCATATAGATTATAAATCTGCAACAAGTTTAGACTAGACACATTTGCATTTTCAGTTAGTCCTCATGGAAAATAATTTAGAAAAATGTGAAAACAGCACACTTAAACACACTACAGGACAAAGATGTTCACAAAAACTTTTTACTTTTTACAAGTTTAGGTCAAGTCTCAAGTCCAAGTCAAGTCCAAGTCACTTTTAGTTGGAATGAGTGATCAGTGGTTAGTCACCCACTGTCTGGTCTGCTTCGAGGACTGCCTAATGATCCACAAGAAATTTTATATCCGTCTTCATGGTTCATCTACCAGCATTTTGTAACATCTCTGATCTATGGCTTAAATTGACAAATTCAGGTTTGTAAATATGCACTAAACCTAACTTAACCAGTCATTTTTAGTGTGCACAAAAATCCATCTGGACCCAAAGAGAAATTCTCAAAACTAGTAGTGCAATTTATTGGATATATTCCTGAGTATAGAAAGAAGAGCCAATTTGTTCCCTGCTGCCACACACCTGATCCAGATCACACTTAAACCAAATTAGAGCTTGTTATCAAATTCTGCACAAGCCAAATGGCCCATTGATAATATGACTCAGGTGTACTGCAGCAGGTACACATGTTAAACCTGCAGTAGAATGGCTAGAGAGGTCTGCACTTTGTGATTTTCTACGCTATGGCACATCAAAACATCTTAATTCTTTTTAAAAAGGCTTTAAATAACTATAAGATGAGTAAATGTTTAGTTTAAACTTTTGAAAAGTGAATAGGCATAATAACTAATCTTTACTTTAGACCACAGATGTTGCAGTTAGCTGATCTTATTTTGGTCATTCTTTATTACCCAAAACGTTCCAGCAGGGCTGTAGTGCTGGAACCCTTGGTTTGATTGATTGTGCACATGCAGGTGCATCTGTGTTTTGATCTGGGGAATGACAGGAGATGCTGAGAACATGAAAAACATCTAAACAAAAATTGTCAATCTGAAATTAAGGCTGAAAACAGTGTTTTACAGTTTTGCACATTTTCACTTCATCCTGCACATTTAAAAGAATGTGCTGGAGTTTTGCAAATTTTTCTCTTCTTTTAAAGATGCTGATATACAGTAGTGGGAATTACATCACGATCGGTCTTCAGCTTCATTTTCATCATGAAGATGTGCAAGGCAAGTTTGTCTGGATAGAACATTTCATGTACAAGACCATTAAAGTTCCTCAATTAGAGTGATTTTATCTTAATCTAGAAATACACTAATATTACTTTGGTCAACAGCCAGATGCTTTGCATTCATTATTTTAGACTTACCATAATATAAAGTCACCACCCTTAGGCCCGTTGTTTGGAGGCCATTAGCATGACTCTATCCATAAGATAGGTTATATTTTGTTAAGGTCCAAATAAATTACAATTAAATATACAGTCATTTTTATTAATCTCATTGTTAAATGGCCATCTTCTCCCCAAAAGAAAAAGAGCCACAATATTTTGAAAGTTTGCACATTAGTCTACTATGCTTTACATAAAACTTTGCACAGTCCTGTATGTTTGGATAATGGTATGTCCAATTTGTATTGATTTAAAAGTGGCCAATGTCTTTAAAGTTAAATCCTCCAACAAACAGATGAGCCAAGCAAAAATGTGCCCAGTGTCTGAAAGGAGCTTTGGGAGTTTTACCAAGGAGCAACAGTATGTGCTTGACTATATCTTAACTTCCTGGATAGCAGCACAATGCTCTGAAGAAAAAAAAAGATGTAAAGCCTTCTTTAAAAGATCACCTGCTATTTTCTGAATTTGTTTTGGACAAAAAAAGGAAAAAAAAACAACAAAAAAAGAAATAAATTATACAAGAAATACTATTCAGGTTGATATTCATGAATTTTTCACCATATTATTGTGATGCTGACTGAAGATAGCCCACATTGTAGAATATTTCTCCGTCTTTCTGTCTCTCTATCTTCTTCTCTCTCTGTCAGCTATAGTAGGCCAGTTAACAGTAATTATGAGGTTTCTTGTTAATTAGCGAGGAGCACCCAGCTGTTTCAGCCCCAGAAGACAAAAGGCCTTCAGAACACACTCAAACATACACACACGTACAGACATAGACACATGCTCATAGACACACCTGGGGGAGGTCTTGGTAAAATGTCAGGGCTGTTCAGATTGTAATTACAGGGAGATTTGCTGCCTCTCTCCCAAAGCCCAGATAAACCACCTGACTGACACACAAACACGTGCCCGCATGCTCTCTCTCTCTCACACACACACTTAACAGTCACATTAACAGATACTCATTTAAACTTTTAGAGAAAATCTAAATTGCACTTCGTCTTGCAGACACCCACAATCAGCTCCAAGCAACAAACTTGTCTTTTAGCTTAAGAGATCATTTTGCTGATCACCTGCCTGAAACCTAATGAAGATTAATGCATACACCATTCCCAGTCATAGGCCTATTTCTCCATTAGATGCCAAGTAAGTATTTATGTATATAT
>JBAMHX010000019.1:15291825-15302584 GCA_037177515.1 Pseudomugil tenellus
CCCCGTGACCCCCTTCGGGAATAAGGGGTAGAAATTGGATGAATGGATGGATGAAGATAGAATCGCATGTGTTTCGGAAAAAAAAAACGGATAAATTACAGACTTTTCCCAAATATCCTGGGAAATCCAAACTTGTACAGCCTCACATCATAACATTACAGCACTGCATCAGCCAGTTCTCCAGATAACAGTCATGTGGAGTTTCTTTCATAGTACTTTTTCTCAAAATAAGGAGAAAAATAGAAGGATTCTAAAAAGACATTACTTCAGCAAACAGAGGAAAACATGGATCCTTGATAAGTCACAAAATATGATGGTGTTTCCAGATCAGGAAGTGGATTTTAACTAATGAATGTGCTACTAGATATATTGATCTGTTTATATTTACCCTTTAGAGGAGGCAATCACATCACAACCCATCTCTGCATGTGGTGTCACTCCGAGGGTATGCATAGGTCGTGTTTAGACTTGGGATGAAGCTTGGTCCTGCATGTTTGAGGCTTTTTTTTCTTTTTTTAAAATTTCTGGATTCTGATTCTGTATTGTGGAAGAAACTTTGCTTTGGAACTTAAAGCTAATCATACATCACCAAAACTATGCTAAATTAATTTACTACAAACATTTTAAACTAAACATGGAATCTCCTTGTCTTTAAGCTTTTACTAATCTTCTTTGACGCTTAATCTTCTCATTTCTCATAATAAATTGCATTTCATTGCACCTTTTTTGGTTGTTTATCTTAATCTGGCAAGCAACACCTGTTAGACCCACTAAAACCAATGTCTTCCCAAGCTAAGAGATGCACACATACAGCCAACTAACTGTGCAAGAAACTTCTAAATCTATCAAGTAAATACTTGATAAGATACTATTTTTACTCTGTGAACACAAACACTTTGCCAAACAAAAAAAGTGAATTCCCTAAAGCACTGAAATCACCATATTCAATATTACTTTTGAAAGAAATATGAGATGCCAGGGTCTCACAATACATCTCATCACAAAGCAGCCCCAAAGGGAATATGCAAATCTCATTTTCAAAGGATTGATGTTATTGGTCAGTTTTCCCTCCCTTCAATCATAAATGAAAGAAATTAATGGGACTTCTGATTTTGTCATCAGTACAGCTTCAGTGTAATCTGCAGCATTTGTATGAGTGCCGAGTAGTACTGAGAGTAATGTATGTTTACTTTTGAAAACCAGTTTAGAAGATTTCTGGTTTCAGAAATATTCACATCTATACAATTTTGTCTATTTGAATGTCAGTAGGAATATGTGCATGAAGACGCTTGCATGCTTGAAAGTAACATCTTGTACACCCTGTTCTTATTCCCTTAAAGCACTCTTCTGCCATCTACAGGCACACTCTCTCTTCCCGTCCTCTTTCAGTTTCTCTCCATCACAAACCAAATGTTGATCACTCTGCTATCATTTAAATATTCAATGCACATCCTTATTCTCAAATTGTTCATGCACACTCTGCGTTCTGTGTTTGTGCATGCACCCAACTTCACCTGTGCTACAACTCCTCTGTTTGCAGATTTCTGGGCCTTCCTTTAGCTCTACATCCGTGCTGCTTTCAAAAATCAATAAGCCATGTGTGAGGTTTGTGTCCAGAGAGAGCAGAGAGGAAAAAACAAAAGGGGAGAGTGGCAGGAAAAGAGGGAGTTAAAAGGGAGGGGGAAGGAGAGAAATGTGTAAGGATGGAGATCTATGGTGTGAAGAGGACAGAAGGAGGGAAGAAACTAGTATAAAAGAAAGGGACCTAGGAGAGACAGGGATGCAAAGAAGTGAAACAAGGGAGTGAAAGGGGAGAAGTGACAAACAGACTGGAAATTAAGGGAGGAAAAAAGGAAAGATTGAAGTGAAGATGTGGGAAGAAAGGTGTGAGAGAAGATAAAAAGTGAGCGAAGTATAAAGGGGGCTGCAAGGGGGAAAAAAAGGCAGGTACATGATGTAAACATTCAGGTTAGAGATTCACAGATGGAGTGAGGGAGGAGATTGGAAGAGGTGGGAGGAGTGACCGTGGATCCAAAATAAAATGGAAATTTGTGTGTGTGTGTGTGTGTGTGTGTGTGTGCGAGAGAGAGAGAGAGAGAGAGAGAGAGAGAGAGAGAGAGAATACTGGAGAGTCTTGCATGAGTAATTCACTTTTCTCATTGGTTCTTTGCAGTTGCACCAAGACGAAGACATACTCACCCGGCAGATGTAATGTATTCCTGCATGTCCTAGAAACCCAGGAATATAAAATTCACATTACATACTTGAATTATTCTACTTTATTTTAAGAGTTTTGCTTTTTTCCCCCAATTTTCTTTTCCAGAGAAGATAATGAATTGCAAGCAGGTAGGCAACCAGTGGCGTTGGTTCAAATGAGGTCCCACAGTTCATTGGTACAATTCCAAAAAAAGTCTATTTGCATCCAATGCTGTGCAGCTGTTGGTACACAGCAATCAGTTCATATTTGATGATTGGAGATGACGCACCCAGTTTGTAGGATCCTGAAACAAACCGCCGACAACGGCTTCAATCAATCTTCAATTTCTACTCTATTTATGCCCCTTATTGTGGTTGTTGTGTATTGCACAGTGGAACATTGCAAATCTTTGAACAACCCATTTACAGATATGATTTTTTTGTATCAAGTTTGTTTTTGTTAAATTATATTGAGCAATAAAAGAAAGCACATAAAGGAAGGAGGAAGTTCAAGTCATAATTTTATTTATAATGAAATGCTTACATGAGCATGTGACTGTTTTTTGTCTCTGTATTGGCCCTGCGATGGACTGGCAACCTGTCCAGAGTGCACCCTGCTTCTTGCCTATTAATTCTTGGGATAGGAAAATGAATGAACAAACACACAAATTATCATATTAGTGATAGTCTAAAAAGATTAAAGTAAGGCTGAATTCTTTTAAAAACTTGTAACATAATTTCAAACGACAAATTATTGTACCTGTTTCAAGCTAGAAATTAAATTGAGTACATGAATAGATAATTAACGTTGCAATTTAAAAATAATAATAAAAAATAAAGGCCTCATTTAGATGGAATATGTTGTAGTCCTTGGGTTAGGGTACTTGATACTTAGACATCAAGTAGGATGTCTAAGTATGATGGATTTAACATCTTTTTTTCATCTCAGAGTTGGGGGTGGGGGCATTTAGTAAGAAGAAGGTAGGGTACATCGTGGATAGGCCACCAGTCAATCACAGGACCAACACCGAGAGACAAAACGGCTCACACTCAAAGGGACAATTTACGGTGAGCAATTAACCCAACATGCATTTCCTTGAATGGTAGGAGGCAGCCAGAGTAACCAGAGAGAACATACAAAGGGAGAACATGCAAACTCCACACAGAAAGATTACGCTTTGAACCTCACCCCAGCAGAGGCTCATAGCGACCGTCTTGCTGTGAGGCTGTAGTGCTAACCACTATTCCACCATGCAGCCTCACAGAAAACCAATTTATTTGAATCAGAAGTTGACTTTGCATAAAATGGAACCTTTAAGTAAAACCAAAGTGCTGTACATATAATAATAGTAAAAAAAACACCACCAATAGAATTGACAACAAATAGAAGATGGTACAAAGACTGCTCTAGTTTTTTTTTCTGAAGTTAAAAGCCTATGTAAAGAGATTTAAGACTATTAAGAGTTCTGTTAGGGGCTGTAGCAGAAAAGGCTCCATCTCTTCGAGTCACAAGTTGAATCCTTGGAACCAATGTTATTTCTCTACGGAGATGTCTCAGAATACACAGAAGCTCAGCAAGGCAAGGAATGAGATAATTGCATAAGGCAGGCATGTGTCATAAAGTCCAGGATTAGGTAAACAGGTAGTGGCAATTTACTAGGAACACATGAATGATCATTTCGGTGTGGACAGGTAAGTCTCTTTTTAATCTAATAAAAATCAAGATCGTAAAGCACCCTTCAAAAGGCTTTAAAAATTATTCACTTTACATGTCATGATAACAATACACAGGGCACCAAGTTAATATTTTTGGTTTCACTCCCACTGCCGTAAACACACAAAATTATGCACACAAGCTTGGAAACACACCACTGCCCCCTTGTGACCAGCCACACACTAATAGCTAAAAAAAAAATCTTTTTAGCAACACGTGCAGAGGCCGAATCGCCGTGTCAACACTCCAAAACAATTATTTCTGACTGAAAGTTCCTTCTTATTAGATTTTCTCCTGCACAGCCATCTAAATCCATGTGCATTTTCTCCTTTATTAAATGCTTTGACAAAGATTTGGTTGCTCAGGAGCTGGATCATTCAAAAGTTGATGTTTTTACTTAAAAGAAACGTGCAAAAGTTGTTAAAGCCTCCCCCACCAGAAAGTTTTCGACCAAAGTATCAATTTTTTGCTTTGAACTTACATAAACCATTTGCATATCCAAACAATGTGAAAAGGCACACACAATTCTCAAAATATGACAGATAAAGGCACAGCAGTGCCATACCTTAAACAGAAGGCGTGGCCTTTGAGTCATTTCTGCAGCTTCGTCTGGCCAGTAGGAGGCTTTGTTGTTTGTTGAGCTAAATGCCATCAATTTCAAGCAGATTATTAGTACAGTAGTACATTATTATGATTAAAAATGTTTTAAAAAGTGAAAAAAGAAATCAAACTATTAAAATGGAATTATTTATTTTAGTAGGTAGGCAGTGCCTACCCTTGCTACACTGCCTACACCATAAGGAGCAAGTGTCAAGCAGGATGAGAAGACTGATGCTGTATCACCACATTCAATTAATTCCCATTTTGCAAGATGTATACACACTAACATACTGGCATTCATATCCGCATACTTGACAACAGTGACAACATGTAGGATATTCGTTCACTAGCTGGCTGTAAAACACAATGTCAGTCATGGGGTATGTAAAAAGAGACAGATTGTGCGCTCGGGTGTGTGTCTTTCAGTTTGTCTGTGTGAAAAGGACGATGTACAAAAACAAGAAGGATCATTAACTTTACAACAAGGCACCAGTGGCTATTGCACATGGACAAACCCACATGTTAAACACATGCACATCAGGTTTTGGCAATGATTAGTTTAACCCATGGCAGAAACATTTGAAGTGTTACCTATGGTTATTGAAATGGCATACACAGATGCCATTTGTCTGAAAAGGGGAAGAAGACAAGAATGGAATTAGAATGAGTGCCCTGCAGAAAACCTGATGTGCAGTATTCAATCCATGATGTTGTGCTTTACTGAAATCCTTTTTTTTTTTTTTTTTTTTACTTCACATTGATTTTAAAGCTTTCATGGCACTTTACATGCAGTGGAAATACAATGACCAGACCTGGCTAAACCTTTTATTGTTTTTTAAAAGTTTGCTGTGGCAATGCGACACTATCAGACTTTCCACTTGAAACGCGGGAATACTGAATGTGAAAATGAAACACCTTTTAGAAACTGAACATACCTGGTGCCTGCGGTTTTAAAATTGCATATTTGGTGCTTTTTATGAAAAATTAAATGGACAAGTACAAGCACACGTGCAAGGCCATTTATAGCCCAGTTTTGAAGGAGTCATTGATTTTCAAGCACTGTTAAGGCAAAAGACACACCACCACGAGGATTCAACTAAGAAAGTAGTACTAGCTTCCAAGTGGGTAATGGCTACATGGGTTGCTATAGCTCAGCTGTAAAAAAGCTATGCAATCTAATGATGGGATTGGTCACCACAGAATACAGATCATAACCCAGGGGTGATTCAGAGGTTTAGGGGTACTGAGCATCCCGAGAGCTGCTCAACCAGGAAAGACACATTTCATAATCATAAGGGAAACATGTCATAACCGTAATTTCTATAAGTGTGTATGTGTGTTTCAGGAAAGCATTTTAAATATGGAGAACTAATTTCTATGATGTTTTAATGTAAAATTATATTATTAATTAAATATTTTTCTTTGATGAAAGATGAAAGAAGAAAACAGAATGCATGAAGTCAGAGATGGTAGGAAGCCTGACAAAGATGGGAAGCATTCTCTTAATTCATTGGACATTGGAGGGTCTAAATAGGCTATTTTTTCTGGTTTAGCTTAGGCTGTTTGTGTATACTAGGGGTGTCCAACTCCAGTCCTGATACGAGAAACAGTTGTTGGAAAAAAAACTTTTCCAAAACTTTCATCTTGTGCACCTGCTTGGTAATGAGCCATTGATTTGGGTCAGGTGTGTTGCAGTTGGGGAACACTAAAACCTGTAGGATGGTAGAGCTCAAGGACTGGAATTGTAGACTTAAGATGAGTGTGTGTTCACATAAAAGAGGTCGTGCTCGGAGGTTCTGAACAATTGCAAACACAGATAAACCCAGATTGGCGTATTTTACCATGGAGGTGCAGACTATCATTCTCCACATATACAAGGAATTTAAAAATATATGCAATATAAGCTAAATATAAGCAAAAGGAATACTGTTGCTGCAGCAAAAGCAGGAAGGAATGCTGGCAGAAAATAGCGACTCCATTAATGCGGAAGTTCATCATTCGATATTAATTAAAGGGACGATATAAACTGACAACACTCATATCACTGTGTTACAGTACAAATACCTCTGGGAATGCTTTATCTACGTCATATTTCCCAGTTCTTTAAATGTTCGGCGCCCATGTGAGTATGTTATATTTATCAAAGCCACCATGAATGCACCAAGAGTTGTTCCATATCTCAATGTACTGTATTTAAGTTATATGTGGAAACAATTACCCACCATTATAAACCTCCGTTTTAGATGCAATCCAAGTGGAGCTAAAAGAATATATAAGAGCAAGTAAATATCAAATATAAAAACATACTTCTAAACTGTCAGTGACAAGGCTTTATTACTGTATCGGCTGTGTGGATGAAACGCGAATGTGGTGCACACAGTCTGCAGGAAAGTAAGCTGACATATATATCTCATGCTATCTGTTTTAAATGTGGACCTATGGTACAGCATGTCATCTGTAAATTCTAACAGGTTGGATCTGTTCCTGAAGACTCCATGCTGCAACGCCATCAGAATCCTCTTAAAAATGGGCAGGACTTTTTTTTTTTTTTTTTTTTTTTTTTAATGAGATCTCATTAATCATGAGGTTGGGCTCATCCCGGAACCTAACCTGCTCCGGAGCAGGTTAGCCATTCAGCATGTGTTGCTGCAGTGATTCAGCTGGATGAAAAGTTAGCCAGCTTGTAGTATAGAAAATCCAGAAGTAATTCCTGAAGTTAACCGGATAATTGAAAATCCAGCTTCGTAGTGCAGGCCTCTGGTCTATATACACACACAGAAGGAGTTCAGCCATATCCATTCAGCTATAAAGCCTATGCTTTAGTATAAACACACACATATAATACAGAGGACAGTGACGACCTTCAACATTTCTTAGTTGAGAATAAACAAAATATAACTCCCAGTTTTACAAAATAAAGACTAACCTAAGCTTTAATGAAGCAAACATGAAGACTGTGATAATAGCACTGTGTTGGTATTGAGCAGTAGCAGTTATGTGGGTGGGATCAAAACCTTTTTGAGGTTGGGAATGGTGGTGGGTGATATGTTTTGTGAATAAAATACTACCGTACTTTTAAAAAAGTTTCAAAGAAAAGAAGTACGGTATGTCTTTTATATAGTTGTCCATTTTTTTTAACACATACAGTAAAAAAATAGACAAATCTCAAATTTCAAGGAACCTTACAAATGAGCTAGAAATCCAATATAAGAGCATGGTGAAAAAATAATGCAACATTGGCAGGAAATAAATGTTTTTAGTCAGGCAGTGTATCATTTAATGACAAGCAGAATCATGAAGTCTTCCTACTTCAGATAACTGAATCTTCAACCCTGAATACACTGTTAAAATGGCCTACTTAAAATAGTTTAGCTTCCACTCTTGCCACCGGGGCAGCTTTGATGCACCGAAGCCCTCCGGGATGTTCTGTGGAGCATGGCACCAGGACAGCAGATGTTTTTAGGGCCTCTGGGCTGATGCCGATGCACACGGAGCCTGTTACTGTGTGCCCCTGAGATGGCTGTCTGGGGAGCTTGTGCAGCCAGACCCTGGGCTCTTTGTCACATTGCTTGAGCAGCTCATAAACAATTCTTGCTGTTCATTGTTGAAAATGTCATTCAGGAGGAAAAAGCTCTTGGAATCATAAAGTTCTTCCATCCCTGAATGTGTTTGATTTAAAACTTAGCTAAAGTGGGTGGTTTGTATCAGGTTTATTGAGCACATACGTTTTAGCACGATGTTATTCATTTTAACTATCATTGATTTTATACTTATGTGGGATTATTATTTGTGTCTTTGTGTTATGTTACAATTCATGCTGAGATCTTCTCTCACATGTGCTGGAGTAACATCAAAGAGAGAAACATCTGTTCTGGTTTCATTAGATATTTTTTTCTTCC
Organism: Pseudomugil tenellus; assembly: GCA_037177515.1. Taxonomy (NCBI): domain Eukaryota; kingdom Metazoa; phylum Chordata; class Actinopteri; order Atheriniformes; family Pseudomugilidae; genus Pseudomugil; species Pseudomugil tenellus. Next base: position 15,300,235 of record JBAMHX010000019.1, read on the forward strand.
CTCACTCATAGGTATGAGGTCTTATTTGTAGTTTGAAAGAAACTTAACAGAATATTAATTAATACTAAAATAAAGGATATTATTTGCAAGTGTTTATGCTTATTAGCTATTTGTCATTGGTTGTTGTTTAAAACTTATTTAAGTAAAAATTTAACTGGGAATGAATTGCATTACATTCCTAGCAAAAATATTTAAGGAAATGTGAACAAGAGCAAAATAAACATATCTACAAGCAAAATAAACTAGTGATGTGGATGAAAATATCAAGTCCTCTGCACAATAACCTCAAGTAAGGAATGGCCTGCTATGTACATGAGGACAGCTTATCTGTTGCTTGCTATATGCACCGGGAACTCACCACGCCAATGCCAAATCCTGCCATGCCTGAACAAGTTCCTGTCAGGCACCCCCGCTTAAGGATGATTGCACTGTGGCAGGTGGCTTCACTCTCCAAGTCATTTTCTGTGCGAGCTGTGAAGCTAACTTTTGACAATTATGGGTGGAGACAAAGGACTGCATCCACCTTCTCCTGATTGGTCAAGTTTAAGCACAAGCAAGTCAGTAACAAAGTTCATGCCTACTGATTGAGAAGTTGAATTTTGCTGCAGTTCTTTTGGTGAAGCTTTAAGATGGATTAAGTGTTTTCCTACTCATAAAACATCTGGATAAATCCCCATTTAAAGGCTTTATTGCTTAATAAACTGTGGCACGATAACTACATTATAAATGTAGTATAAATGCAATAGGGGGCTACATATTTCCAGAACAGCTAGCTAGCTTTTGACAATTGTTAAGCTAACATGACTTTCCTGTAAATGTAGGCTATGGATGTTCCTCGGTTCTCCATCTGGTCAGCAGAAGTTGCTTCACTCTAAGACTTAATGTTAATACATTTCACACATAAAATTAAACCATTTGTAAAACAGAATAGGTTAATTGGTCATTCAATGTTGTCCTTAGAAGTGAATGTGTGTGTGTGACTGATTGTTTGGCTTTCTGTGATGAACTGGCGACCCATCCAGTGTGTACCCCACTTTTCCCATAACGATTGCTGGGATAGGCTCCAGCTAACCGCGACACTTCATTGGAATAAACGGTACAGATAATGGATGGATGGAGTTATTAAGCACAGGCCAGTACATTTCTTATGATTTACCAATGAAAGCTTTCGTCTGGTATTAACAGTAAACATGCTGACCTCTGAACTAAATCTTTAACAGCTGGAGAAAAAAAATGCACTTCTCACAGTTATTCAGTGGAATGCTAATTTTTTCTGAGATAAAAACCTTCAGCGCCAATTATTAAAAGACAATTAATAAAGAATATTAGAAAAACAGGACAAAAGAAAAAACTAAATATCTAGATATATATCTGATAAACTCCTGCACAGATATATATAAACTCTGCAGGCAGAAACCTTTGACTTGTTAAGTGTGTGTCTCATGGTAATGTTGTTATTAAGAAGGTCTCTTGTGACCAATTGGATCCACGTGGTGTTTCTAAACCCTGTTCTCTGGCAAAGGAGGATGCAGATGTGTTGCAAAGGATGGAAACCATTCAGCCAGTTGCTGATACTAATGAACAAATGACATTACCATAATGTCCAAACAATTTTAATCTTACAGCATATTACTCAGATCTGCAGATTATACCAGAAAAATCTATGTGAACAGTCTTTGAGTGGCCAATAAGTGCAATATAATTTTGATGCTTTATTATTAATAAAACAGTTGTAAGTGGTTAAATGACTTTGCAGCAACAAAATAAAGCAGATGTTATAATTCAACATAAAAACTCAGATGTTTATTACAATTCTCAGTCGAAGAAGCCAACAGGGACCAGTACTTTAACTTGTACTACAGTATTTTTACAGTATAGTATTATCAGTGAAATGATCTCAACCAGTATTTGACTAACAGACATTGCTGGTGTTGGGGAGATTAAATGCTGTCGCTGTTAGTTTATCCAAAAAAAAACCAAAAAACAAAAAACATTTCAGTCTCATGTGTAACGATCCCACCCTCAACAGACCTCTTTTACAATGCTTTGATGAACTGGTCAACAAAGGCTGGAATTTTTACGACCGCCTTAAACTCAAGAAAGATGGATGTGTTTGATTTGTGGAGTAAGACCAACAAAAACCTTCTTCACCACCTCAAGACTCTCTCCACAGGAAACCAGATCAACACTCACCAAGGACAGAGAGAGGGGGAGACCTCACTCTCCCCCTATCTTTGGCAAATCTCACCTACATGTCACAGATGGACCATAAATTGGATAAATCTCAAAAGACTAATTTTTGCCTGTTTATTCCAACCTTTTCTCTCTGTTCCATGTTTGTGCATTTATT
>JBAMHX010000019.1:15308944-15319318 GCA_037177515.1 Pseudomugil tenellus
GGATAGTGACAGTCTTGATTTTTCCCAGGAAAAGCTGGGATCCTGTTTTTGAAGTTTACAAAATTCCTGTACTTTTAGGTAAAAGAAGGAGAAATGTTGCTCTGTTCAAACATGGAGAACTGCCTTCTAAAAGGTTTCTAAGAAAAGTTAACTTGGGGTAGATGTGAATAAGCTTAAGCTTCTAACTACTCCATTTCTGACATGTTGAGTCTATTATTTGTTATTTTTTGTTCTTTGCATTTTTTTGCTGCACTTGTATATGTTCGTTAAAAAAATCCAATCCAATTTTAACTTGCTCTATAAGCCACAGCGTGCCCACGAACAAACGGCAAACACATCAACTTGTGTTTATTAAATATTAGATCTTTAGGAAGACAAGAATTTTTAATTAATGATTTTCTTACTGAGCACAGCCTTGATTTTATATTTTTAACTGAAACTTGGTTGGACCAAAATAATCAAATCAACCCCTCCCACATACAGTTTTATCAGTGAGGCCAGAGCGAACAGGAGAGGAGAGGGAGTCGCAGTCTTAAATTATGAATCATTCCAGTGTAAACAATTATCTTTTCAAAGTTTCACTACTTTTGAATATCTGGCTCTGCAACTCAAGGCCTCTTACAGAGTCATATTTTTAAACATTTACACGCCACCTGGATACTGTGCAGCTTTTTGTGAAGATTTTCAGTGAACTGCTGTCTACAATTTGTGTTGATTCTGACTGTGTAATTATTGCTGGTGATTTTAACATTCGTGTTGACAAACCTCAGGACAAAGGAAGTAAAGACCTGAGTAACAGTCTGGACAATTTTGGGCTGAATCAGCATATAACAGAGCCAACACACACTAAAGGACACACTCTAGATTTGCTGATTGGTTTTTGATTTGGGGGCTGTCTTATCATTACTGTGTTTTCTTCCAAAGTAGGATTCCTCTCATACACATGTTTCAATAGAGATAATCATAAAACAGTATATACCGTAAAATATGAGTGAAATGTTTAACCAAGTCTTTTTGTTAACACCTACCATAGCAGCGGGTTAGTCAATGAACTTGTCACTAGTTTCAATGCTAAAATATGAGATATAATAGATGCCATTGCTCCCACTAAGGTGAAGGTTGTTTCTTGAAGGAAAAAAGTATCCAAGTCTCCATTCCACGCTGGTATAAAATGAAAAAAACAGATTGTCAGAAAGTAGAGCGCAGATGGAGACGATCAAATCTAGAGGTTCAATATGACATGTATAAGGAGAGACTGCACTCTTATAATCACAACTGAGGAATGCAAGAATTTATCTGATATTATTTATCTTATATAATTAGCAGAAACTGTCATAATACTTGGGCCTTATTCCCTACAGTCAACAGGCTGACAAACCCTCCTGTGTCTGTAGCACCTGAACTTTCTTCCACCAAGGCTGCAGTGAGTTTGTCAAATTCTTCACAGACAAAATCCAGAATATTAGAAAAGCAGGTTCAGTAATTTGGTTTTTCGGTTCCCTGAAAAACAGTTTAAACATCATGACACAGTTTCATCCCATTAACAGTAAAAATCTGAAGGATATTTTACATCAACTGAACTCCTCCTGCTATTTGGACATCCTGCCCACAGGATTCTTCAAAAAAAGTCTCGAAGACCATGGAGTCAGATCTGATACAGATTGTAAACTTCAGGCGTAATTTCAGGCGTCTTACCAGAGATGCTGAAAAAAGCTGTTATCAAACCTGTGCTAAAATGGTACATTCTAGACAAGACACAAATGAGCAACTACAATCTCAAATCTCCCATTTCTGAGTAAGATCATTGAAAAAGATATTTTTAATCAGCTAAATGATTTTCTAGCACAAAACAACAGCTTGATGCGACAACCAATTAGCAATAGTTTCAGTGACTGATAAAAGACATGAATATTTCTGGAACCGCCTTGAGGTCTGTCATCATATGCACCAAGATATTCACGATATTCATGATATTCACCAAGATGTTTGATTGTTTTTGACATAGGATGAAGCCAGGGTAGTTTTTTTTTTTTTCCTTTTGCGAAGTAGTTAACAGCAAGATTTCTGTCAATTCAAACAAAAGCATGCAACTCTTCTTCCTTCATGCTTTATCTATCACATACTGAAGTGAAATATTCCAGAAGTGTAGTTATCACAATTAATTAATTTTTTTGGAGACAAGCAATTTTAGCGCGTGAAGCGAGACACTGTCATTGCTGTTTGTTGCGTCCCATGTGGTGAGTTTCACCTGGGTGTCAATGAATTTTGCTTTCTTTTGTTACCCCTGTGTCGAGCCCATTAGCATTAAGCCTTGATTATCACTCCTTGTTCAGAAAAAAGAAATTCAAGGCTGTAAAACAACAGTCCACAAATTAATGGGTCGCTTTGAAGTGATCACTCCAATGGCCTTTGCACAGGCTGAGGATCAATAACAGCCTATTCGCTACCTCTTTTTGTCCTTTTCTTAAAAAAAAAAAAAACAGAAGTAACTAGACCTTGACTTGGCAATTAAATCTCAGTGTTTTCTGTGCTGTAGTAAAGTACTAATCTGACTAAATATGTTACATATCCCTGATTGTTTTTCTGAGTGACCACTGTATCATCTTGTAAAGGTGTCAATGATCTGTATCATTCACTGTCCATTTATGTTTGATCAGTATATTTCTCCAGAGTCATGGCAACAGTGTAAGGATACCTTAAAATAATCAAAGACTTTCTGTTCCTATTGTATGCTTGATAACGATATGACAATGTTGCACATAGACAGATAAGTTTAGAAATTAGGCATTTGAATGCAGACTTTTTTATGATGCTGCACTGTTACCAAATAATCTGACCCTCATTTAAAGTTGAAGCTAAAGATTCATGTACTGGAAAAAAATAAGGATGGTTTTGCAATTTGTCAACATTTTTGGCAGAAATATGTCTGGCATCTTTAAATTTTTTGGCCATAAAACAAAGTCTATTTAGTCTTTGAGCTTTTATTCTATTTTGGAATGGATTTCCATCATCTTAAACACCACATGCTCACAGCTATGGGAAATAAATTTGGGTTATATTTAGATAATATACTGTCTAGTATAACTATGCAGTTTGTCAGTTGTCACATGGAGCAAATTAAAAATATCCTGCAGGGTTATATGGAGGTGTGCAGCAATAAAAACATGTTTATTTATGCTTCGGAAACCATTTGCAAATGTAAAACACAGTAGATTAGGGTTTATATTTCTGATTTACAGCTTAGTGTGATTTGGTTAAAAAACTATCCAGTCTCTCCATTTATGCCAGTTTAAGCACCTCTACACCTTGCTTTTCTGTTTCTTGAACCAGAGAGAGAGGATCAGGTTTGAATGATGAGTTTTCAAAACAGTAACATGAGGTCAATTTATCCATAAGATAAATTCTGATTTTAATGTAGTTGTGGCAAAACAGCTGAACACAGCCAAAATAGATCAATTTTAACTTTCCCCAAAGCATCTGCTTACTTGAATATATGACTGTTACCATCATTGCCAGGAGCAATGAATTCCTGGAATTTTCAACAACAACCTTGCAGACATGAAAAGAACAGTATGAGTAAGTGTGCTTTTGAGAATTTCCAATTTACTTCAATGCCAAAGTGTATCATTTCAGGCTTGAGATCATCACAGCAGCCCTGAAGCCAGGAAATGATGAACCAAACGTCTTAATCAGGGGTGTCGATCTCTGCGATCCAAGCCCCGATCCTCAAGGGCCACAATCCTGCAGGTTTCAATGTATCCCTGCTCCAACACACCTGACTAATTTTTTGAGTAAGTCAGCTTCATAGGCTGTTGGATCCACTTAATTTGAGAGACATATGTTGGAGGAGGCAAAGATTAAAATTCTGCGGGACAGCTGATCCCAGGAGAGACTTTGGACAACCCTAGCTTAAATAATAATGAACTTCCACATCCAAGAATGAATATTCAAATAACCTGCACACTTAGAGTCATAGGCTAACAAAGGCTAATCAGCTGTCCTTTACAATAATCAAAATGACCATATCATGCAACAACTCTGTAAATGATCCATGTGGGAACAATGTCACAAGTCAACCAGCCCTTTCGAGAAGATGTCACTTTATCTCTTTAACATTGACATCGCCAGGACATTGCCAGGAGATTGCCATGTTGAGATGACCCAGATCTAAAATATTAACATGCAGATGACAGCAAGTTACCTAGCAACAACCATGGGTTAGTCAGGTAAGGCAAATTGCTGCAGCAGGGAAAGATCTTTATTTGCTGCTTGACTGTGTCACAGTCAGTTTGTAGGTGGAAATATTTAATGACTGCTGCGTTTCAGACTTTCGCTAAACATTGCATTTGTAGATTTTCTCAAGAACCGTTGTAGTTATAATGAACAACTGCTTCATAATGTGAATAGTCGACACATAAGACCATAGGTTAGACAGGCGAAATATTATATTCATTCCACATTTCTCTCAAGGGACCCAATTAATTTCCAAATAGGTAGAATAAAAGGCCCTCTTTGGTGAAAAAACACAAGCTTCATTACAGCTATTGTATTCCTGTAAAAATCTGAAAAAGAAAATAGCTTTTTTATTTACAAAGCCAAAAGACAAAGTAAAATACAACACAAATAAAATAATTGAAGCTCAGCACATTCTTTGCACCTGCTATCATATACGTTTTCTATCTGCTTATACTGATTTCTCTATCGTTTGAAAAGCACTACTTATAAGAAAGTTTGCCTTCAAAGACTACTGTATCTGTTTCAGGGCCTTAGGAGAAATATATGGAGTGGAAACTAAATAGATTTGTCAGAATAGTGAAGTGCTTGGGAGAATAGAAACAAAACAGCTCATCAAGAGAATCAGTGAAAATAAAAAAAGGGAGATGCAAAGTCTCTGGCACAGCTACTGAAGAGCAATGGAAGCCAATTAATGGTATGATTAATAATATTGGTCTCACACCAGCACACAATGATTATATAAACAAATCATATATTGTACTACAGCAGGATTCTTTTAACAAATGTTCTGAAGAGTTGTTCTGCAATGTTGAAAGCTTGCAAAGATAACTTGACACCACAGGGAACCAGGTTGAAAAGCCTTAAGGCATTCTGCTGCTGTTCAGAAATACCTGAAATACTCCCACAGCGGTGACTGCTTTCTTTTTTCTTAAGCTGTCACTCAACAGTCACCTGAAGTGAAAAAGACTATATCCTAAGAATAAGGCATCCTGGTGGCATGCAATTCCATCTAGGATCTTAATGTCACTGGTTAGATCATAGATAAAGCCAGAGTGTCAAAAGGCATATATGTATCATATTATACGGTCCTTTAGATGGACAACGAATGCCAACCTGTAGAAAATTGAATCAAAATGATCAAAATGAACCCCGTGCTTAGGGAGTCAGAATGCAAGTACTGTACACTTATTTTAGACCCACATTTTAGTTTCATGGACAGTTTCCTTCTCAGAGAACTTGTTTATGTTGATTCCAGGATACAGTCATCTAATATGGCTAAACACGCAAGAAAAATGTGATATTTCACAGCACCAGAGGGCTTTCCAGTGTTAAGCACACCGAGCGATACCTGGTCAGCAGAGCACTAATGTGTTGCTGAGCAAGAGCCTCCTTACCCTACAAAAAATAACATAGCTGCTCAGATTTAAGTTAAGCTCCTTTTAGACATGCACTACTGTTCATTAATCTGATGGTTTCTGGACATATCCCTTGTGCTCGAATAAGCACCTATGGTTGCATTCAACTTTGCTTCAACTATATTTATTATAATGATCATAAACTTTTATAGTCACATTCTTTAGCATAACCATAAATGTTTATTATTATTATTATTATTATTAATACATTTTATCATTTGCCAAGATTTTTTTAAAAATACATGACAATTTTTTTCTGTTCCTGGGTATCATCTAACAGCTGCATTTTGTTTTGTGGCACCGTGTTTCATACTAGCAATTGGATAATAACATACTAAAATATAAGAGGAAAGGAAAGGGAGAATATATTCTTGACAATATATTAATTGAAAATAGTCAAGATCAGACTGATTTTCATTAGCTGGAGAGAGCTAGGGGAAGAGACAGGGATAAGATGAATGCCAAATTAAGCATCCAAAGGAAAAAAAAATGACAAAAAACACACTGGTTCATCAGCCACATCTGGATGGAGGTGAAGTAAGACTAAAGAGATTAACATGAGAACTGCTAATAGGAAAAGAGAGAAAGATGAGTGAAGATTAAAGGGAAAAATAATGATGGTTTAGGGTAGAATACTGTTAAAAGGTCAGCTCTTTCTGTAGTTTTATCTCCAACACCGTCAGACAGAAAACAGATGACGTGTAACTGATTTTGCCAGTTATCATTCAATAAAACTCCCCTTTGTTAAGGTTAGAAGACATTTGTGTGAGATTGAGTCAATAAGTCCCCAGTGACTAAAAAAAGGCCCCTCCTCTTTTTTCCTCCCTCACTAATCTATCTATTGGTTACATTTACTCACTCTGTGAGGGGTTTTGTTATTTCACATGGGTTTAAGTGGCAAGCTTGTTGCAATCAAGACCACAACAGGAGAAAAGTTTCATGGTTTCTCACATTCTTGTGGGAGTTGAGGATTTGGTGCTCAATAGTACCTGCTGTCTATTAGTCATTAAGTTAGAATATAACACTTGACCAAAGGCAAAGTAACTAACAAGCTGGTCCTCGGTGGTAACTTGTAAACTGCTGGAGATATCAGTGAAATTACTTTAGAGAAAAGACAAGGGCAGGAAGGGGGTCTTGTGCCATGCAAGTAGCAGTCAGGGCAGTCAGTTTAGAGAATCTAGAAAGAAATACGAAGTGAAACCAAGATTATGGGTACTTATCTAACAGAACATAACAATTCCATTGAAAGCTATACTGCATTATTTTTACTCTGTGCAGCATAAAGGACACTCTCCAGTAACCGTGTGACCCCAAGTTGGACTAAATGGAAAAATGTAAATGGGTTTTGTATCCTTTTTTTTACGTTTTTTAAATTAATCTGCATTTAGTCATAAAAGCAATACATATTTGATTTGACTGATGAATGAAACAGAAAATTGATCAAGATTAATCCAATGCTAGTGGATGGCGCTATTCTGTTTCCTCCTGTAGAGAGATTATATGATTTGAACTTCTTAGAGGCACCATGAAGAAACCGTCATGACAGTGTAATGCCATGAGCCTTCAGTGTGAACTATGAGCTGAATTTGGGTTGTAAACAAAGCCTGGCTTGAAGATATGATGCTGCTTTATTCTTAGATTACACCCAGTCACAATAAAACACAGCATCTCACAAACATTGAGGTCATTCCATAATTTCAGTTCTATCACTTCCCTCTCTCTCCACTGTAGCAGTACCAGAAATACTGTCTGAACAGATGTGAAACTTCCTTTTACCCAAAACAAAAATTAACCTCATCAAAAGGAACATGCTGTCGTAATATTTTCCCTTCTTTAATGTTACCAAAACAAGTAACACCATTAGAAACTCGGTGTACACTCTTTTACTCTCACCCCTGGAAATGTGAGGAAAAAATGTGTTCTTTTGCAGTCATGTCCCGAGAATCTATTAAAACTTTTCAAGCCACAATTTTTTCGATTCTTCAAACTGAGACTGATCTAATCACTCGCTACTGCAGCCATAACCCCAGATACTTAGACAAACGACTCCTCTTAAAACAGAGTATACCTTGAAGGCTGAAATCTAAAACAAAATATTAAAAGAATTGTCATGATTGCTGTTTGTCAAACTATAAAGAGGCAGCTGCTATTCACAGTGTCTCACAGGGGATGGGTGATGATTATAAATAATCTGGAGACACCATCTATGTGACATCAGCTGGTTGTTTTAAACTACTACTGTCTTGTTCAGTCCCTGGAGGAAACCTCTCATACAAGCAGTCCAACTCCAGCCAGTGCAAGAGGAAGGCTAGAGGTTAGCGCCGAGGAGAGAAAATAACTGACTATAACATTGAGTACAACCTAACTGAATACAGCATCAACTCAGCACAACATATCTGAACACTGCTCATTGGATCAGTTGGATTAGACATGGTAACACATTCATATATCTTGTTTTTTTCTGGCCACACTATGAGCTAAAGAGCATATAATTTACTGATGTCAAGAGCTTGGAGCTGATGAAGAGCTTAGGAGTGGAAGAACCTAAATGGAAACAAAAGACAATACCTTTGGTTCTTCATGTATTTGGCAAATATATGAGGGGGAAATGGTAAAAGGAAGGGAATTCATTAATATCTACCCAAAACATTCAACATGTTAGAGAACAATTTGGCTGATCAGTTCACTTTAAAGATACAAGGCATCATTACACTTGGTGAAAAATTGTTAAAACAACTGGAACTTCAAATTCAATTATGTGAAGACAGAATATTCTCCGAAGGTGACACTAATCAAATCATGTCTGGATGATCCCATTGAAATATTCTCTCTAGATGTCTCTCATTATCCCTCTGTCTCCCACTGATTATATGATTAACGAGTAAAAATGGTTTTTATTCATATAGTAAAAAGAGTTGAGTCTTTACATTACCAATAAGAACTAAATAACAGCTCCCTAACGTGTTTCAGTCGATATGTTATTTATCCAGGAGCTCAGTCTAAACTAAATTTTAGATTGGGACTTGACATTTTTACTGTGGTATGTAGGACCTAATTAACTGTTAGATTATTTGAAAAAAAAAAAACACTGGCTAAAGCCTTTGGTTTATAAATTCAAGTAAAAAAGAAATAATCTTGAGAATAAAAAAGATGTTAGAGGCTGTGTCGGTGTTTGTGCTGAAACCTGCTCAGAATTAGTGCAGACAGGAGTACTTGGTGGAATGAAAGCCCTTCTGATCAGACAGACAGATGGCTAGAAAACATGGCTGTCTCGGATCCAGGCATGATCTTTGCCATAGTGGTCAAAACCAGAGATGGAGACTCTTCAGTCTAAGTGAAAATAAGTGGCAGATGTTTCAGAGAGAGCATGATTAAAGGGAAGACAGCTTCCATAAATTCTGTGCTAGAGATCAGGTCATCTACAGGACAAAACTGGGCAATAATTTCCTGTGACTGTGCTGGATCGTAAATGTAACTATCTGCTGAAAATGGGAAAGGGGTGGACATAAAGAATATAAATCATTATTTGATTCACATTTTGTTTAACCAGTGGTGAAAAGAAGTTCGGTGTTCTGTATTTTGTTACAAAAAGCATGCAAAGCAAAATTAAAACGAGGACAATGCGATCGGAAGCGATGGCTGGGGGTATATCCCTGAACGTCCCTAGTCCTCCTCTTCCTCAATGCTCAAATAGACACAATACAATAATATAAAGCTGCACATGTTCAGTCCCAGAGCTCCACCTGGTGTTGAAACTTTAAACCAGCCTGGTATGACATCAGGACAGGATGCATCCTCAGGTCATGACCTTTTATTTGCTCGATTTGAGGTCAATGAGACGAATAGCTCCAGAGATATAGCCAAAAATCAGATTTTTTTTGTGCATAAAGTACCACCTGGTGGGAAATCCATGAATCCAACGATCATGAAATTCGACACAGGGGATACTCTTGGGGATGTAAACAGATGTACTCAGTATGAAAATCCAGTTGTAAATATTTCCAGGGCTGTAAGCAAAAATATGATTTTTCGTGCATAAAGCACCACCTAGTAAGGAAAACCAGAAATCCCAAAATGGTGAATTTTGACCCAGATTGTCCCCCTTTGGACCCTAAACTACGGTGGCCCTGAAGGGTCACAACAATACTAAGCCACAACACTCTACAATTAAGCCAAAACACCGCACAATGAAGCCGCAACACAATAAAATAAGCCACAACACTCCACAATTAAGCCACAATGGAAGTTACTTTTTTTTTTTAGACCACCAGAAGTGAGAGGCATTTACCAGAGCCACGGGTACTCTTCGGTCCACTTTCCAGATGTTCAACAAAGTGAGATAATCGTTTGTGGGAACTACAATCCAGCTAGATTAAGATATATTTTGTGATCCACTTGCTGTGTTAGATACCAAACATAGACTTGAATTTCCCTCCGGGGATTAAAAAAGTATATATTATTATTATTACCATATTTATACAAGCAGTGTGTGCGTTTATGGCGGATCTATACTTTAGTTTGTGTGTAAATCCTCGGCTTGCGCTCGTTAGCTTGCTGTTCAACATAATGGTGTTGCCGTGGATAAAGTGATTGCACGTCCTATGTAGGGTTAAGACTGTATATTATATAACCTATAGATTATATATATAGTTTATGATCCTCTTCAAACTTGCTGAGACGCAATCGGTCATGTAGCCCTCAAAATTTAGAAACTCGGTGCTGT
>JBAMHX010000019.1:15327767-15339086 GCA_037177515.1 Pseudomugil tenellus
TTATTATTATTATTATTATTATTATTATTATTATTATTATTATTATTATTATTATTATTATTATTATTATGTTATGTAAAAATACCAAAACGTTAATTAATCTTTTTTCAGATGTTTTTAACAGACTTAACAGATTTTAACAGATTAAAAATGTGACTTTTCGGCCCGGTTGTTTTTAGGTTGGGCTTTAAGCAGTCAATCTTTAATAACATGGCTCTGAACGGACAAAGCCTCCGGGACGACCTGGTTGAAAATGATGCAGATGCTTTATATCATTGTATCCATTTTACATCACATGATTCCACTAAAGTGATAAATAAATGTCTGTGTTTATTTTGTGATGCAGTTTTTTTTTCTTTGTGTATCATGTTGTTTGCTGTATTTGTCTTTTCTTGCTTTAATTTTACATCTGATCTTAATTGATTTGTGTTCTCTAGTTTGATTATTGTGTCTAAGATGGAGTTTTTATTGATCTGGGTCATTTTTTTTTAACCATTTTGACGTGTTTTTTGGTTTCATATTGTCTCATGTTAGTTAGTTTGTATCAGATTTTGTTTACTTTGGATGTTTTTGCTGTTCTTGTTTCTAAATGTTGGGTAATGGTGTTAATCATACATGTTTTTCTCTCATGTCATTTATCTTATGTCACTTTTTACTTGTTTTTAATTCTTCTTATGGTTGCCGTTGTCCCATTTACATGTGAATAGATTATCTAATTTTGATTTAGGTCAGTGTTTCTTTATTTTGGTTGTCATGTCTTGCCTCTGACACACCCAGCTCCGGACATCATCAGCCCAAATCACCTTCACCTGCCACCAGACTCATCATTCCCTCACTCCCATAAATTCATCATTTCACCAGTCATTCTTTGTCAGACATTGTCTCTTCACGCAGCGCTTTTTCTGTTCTCTGCACCGCATCCTGTTTCCTTTCCCTGTCGCCGACTCACCTCTTTCCCTTTTGGATTACGCTCTCTTTTGGACCTCAACCTGATTCTGGATTTCTCTCTTTATTCCCTGGTTTTGACCCACGGTTGTTTCTGGATATTCTTCGGCTAACTTCCTGGTATCAACCCGAGCCATGGCTGTACGTACACCGTCTCCTAGATTTCCCTTTACAGTCCTGATTTTCACATGTCTGGATCCGTTATGTTGGACCAAGCCCTGCCTGATAAGCAGCAGAGAATGGATGGATGGATGTTGGAGGGCAAAGTGGTGCCAAAACTGAGAAACGCAGAACAATTCCCTGGGCCGGGTCTTGCTAGGGCCTCGGTCGGGGCGAGCTGTTGCCCCATCCGCTTGGGCTCAGGCTGACTTGGTCGGTGGAGGCTGTTGGGGATCCTGCTGGGCTTGCTGTGCGTGTGTATGTATGTGTGTGCGTGTGGGAGGGGGAGGGGTACCCACGAGGGGAGGGTCAGGATGTATGGAGGGAGAGGAGGGATATGGGGGTTAATGGGTGTGTGTCTTTGTGGTTTAATTTTTTTTTTTGGGGGGGGGGGTGGGAGAGCGGGAAAATGGGTAGTTGGGAGGGTGGAGAGAATGAGGGGATAAGTGTGGGTGGGTGTAGGGGACAGAGGGTGGAGAGGGGAGGAGGTGTTGGTGTGGATGGTGTGGATGGATGACTGTACGTGTGTGGGTGTGACTGTGTGTATGGGGGGGGGGTGTTTGGAGCTATGGATGGGGGCACTGGGTGTGAGCACGAATGTGTGAGTGTGAAGAAATGTGTGTGTACCTGGGGATGGGGGTTCCGAGGGGTGGGGGTGGGCTTTGGGTGGATGGGTCGATGTATGTGTGTTCGTGGGGGGCTGGTTCTCAAGGGGGCATCTCATTTGCCAGGGGGGAGGGCTTGCTCCCGTCGGGTGGCGGGCTTGGGGTCCTGGACGTCCGCTGGTGTTGGTGGGCTCCTCGGCCTGCGGGGGTGGTGGGGGGATTGCCTCCGGGCTCTTGGGGCCCTGGGCCTGCGCTCTGCCCGCCCTGGGCGCCCTGGGCATCCGGTGGGATCCGGCGGCATCCGCGACTGCCGACCTAGGCCTGCCGGGGTACGTTCCCCCGGGCTGCAGGGAGCTCTGGTCGGGACCTCCTTCTTCCGCCTCCTTGGTGGACCATGGTCTGGTTCTGGGGTGCTGGGGACTTTGTTTGGAATTGGCAGTCGTGTGCCTGGGTCTCGGGATTCTCCTGGCCGACCTCTGACCTTTTGAGTAGAGGGGGTTGCCTGAGCATGATCACTTTCCTGCGAGCACTTTTCACCTCATACGCTCTGCATGATGACACAGTCACTAAGATGTCTTCTAGATTATTTAGTGACAGTCATTTCTCCGCATTCTTTTACTCTGCGGGAGCCTGGGAGATCCTTTTTTTCCAAGTGTGACAAATGGCAAAGTTTGAGTGGTTAGATCGCATTTTTTTCTTCGTGGTGTGATTCTGTCTCGTCTTTATGTTCTGTTTGTGTTTCTGTTGTTTTCTTGTCCTTTTCTTTTCTGTCCCCTCCGGTCGTGTCCAGCAACACATGGAAACTCTGTTGAACTAAGATGTAAATACAATAAAGAATACAGATTGTCAAGAGGAAACTTATATCCAAGTGTATACATGTAGTTCCTCTTGACAGAATAAATTTGCTCAGCATGATGTAGCGGACAGATCCTCATTTTGCCTGCCTATGCTGGACAAAAAAAAAAAAAAACATTACTATCTTATGTATTTGCTTTGGTCATACACACGAGTTTATGGCTCCAGCCTCCAAATGTTAATTCTCCACTTGGAATAAACTCACTAAAACATTTTACCTAAATGACAAAAAAAAATTAAGCATTAGCCCTCATGTCTCCTTGAAAGGCCATGGAGTGAATTGTCTAATTATATCGGATGCTCTGAAAATGAGGCTTCCAAGGATTAGAGAGCTGCAATTCAACCCTTCCTCCAATTAAGCAATGAATACCAATAAATGAAGATGATAATTATCAGTTTCGTCTCACATTCATTAACAGTTTATTTGATCCAGTTTTGTTTGTTTTTGTTCATGAATTAAGGTAAGTATTTTAACAAAAGAAAGGCACACCAGAAGGAAAAAAGAAAAGTCTTCTGCTCAATGCCACTACCTCCTCTAGGCAGAACTTGGCCCTAACTCACCCAATTTTTCATCCTGGCATGTCGGTAGGGTGTCCTTTTACATTTAGGGATGGAGAGGTAGTCATCTGGCCATCCAAATTGCCTCCCAGTCCCCAGATGAAGGCTAGATGATGAGTACCCTTTGGCTCCAAAAGACAACTAGTGAAACTCTCTCTTTCCTCTCCAATCAATGGTCACATATAATGAAGACTAACCTACCATCTTGATCTGGTTCCTCAATTTCACCCTTTCATGGAGCTGTGCTCTACTGTCATCACTTCAGCCATCCATCCAGATAGCTGTTTATCCATCCATCTATCCATCCCTCAAACGTCTCCTCTGCCTTCCCCCAAACTGGCTTCAAGCCCACATTCATCTGAACGTGCAGTCATCCATTTCTTTACCCTGATTTGAAACAGATTTTATTTACTTTGCTGCCAGCACAAATATCCTCCCATTTAGCTTAGTAACACTTTGTAAGTCCTATACTTGTATCTATTCAAAGGGCTTAATTAAAGCATAGAAAGAAATGGCGTACCTTTCAACAGAATTCCCCTGATAAAGCAAACCATTAAAACATATTCAAGGTAATCCTTAGAACATGGATTCAGTAATGCAGATCAACTTTTCCTTTCATGATTACCTGGGTAAAGGAAGAAGCATCTCAGAGATACTGCTATGCTCACCCATGACACCTGTTATTTGTTCTGCACTATCAATACAGCTGTTAGCACCCCTTTCTGTGCTCATAGATTAAGGAAATAGAAAGCAGAGACTTCCACGGGATATATACCTCTTTACCTCTGTCAGTTTCCTTTTTTCCTGGGCTGTTTGTTGACAAAAAGGAATCTAAATGAGTTCACTGTCTTTTCATGCAGGGCTTAAAAGTCTTGATGCCTGTAAACATTGAAAAACACAAGTAAACACAAATGAATTAATCATGTACTGCTTTTTTATGATGTGTGGAATTGGGTTTAGGATTAAGGTTAGACTTTCAAATTTAATTATACATTTCCTTTGCAGTTTGTGGTATAATGTGTGATTCTGAACTACAAGGTTATAGTTGTCATGGCAGTGTCTCCTAAAGAAGTAGAAATAAGGGTAAAACATATAAATCTTCTTTCTAAAATGATAGAAAAAAATAAAATGATCCTCCAGAGGATTAGTTTTTTACAGGTATAAGTCGGCTACATGATATACAGGTTTCAATGGACGAAGCGTCTATCAATAAAAACATATATAGACTGGATTTGCAATTAAAAATATTTTTTTCATGCAACAGACATGCAGTTATTCTGAAAATTTAATTTCCAATTAAACTAAATGAGACACTACAAGCACAAAAACTTTTTTTCTTTTGTCCCCCCATTTCAAAGACATCAAGGTCAACCATTATGTTCTGTTTTTTTTCTTCGTTAGGCCCACAAGCTGAGAGGACAAATATTAGTTCTTCAAACTAAGCTGCCGAGTTACGAATCACATGAAAGCTTACCTAAAATATATTTCCCAGAGTCTCTCTGTGTTGACACCTTGGAGCAAGCTTCCTCCAGCGTCTGTTTGTATTCGCCTTAAAATTTAAAACTTTTTAAAACTTTAAAAACTTTACTGGTTAGAATGGGTGTTTTCATCTTGCTCATTCACATAAAACTAATTAAAACAGCACACAGGGGTGTCTTCTTCTGTTCTGTCTCACCCTTTACTTGTACAGTACACTGTTGCACCTTTTCAATCCCACTTGTGACGCCAGTTATTGTTGTCCTACTGCCTGCTGCAGGGCTGGCAACATCAGCTGAGGGGACAAAGGACTCTGAAACACAACCGTGACTCTGACATTGGACTGAGCTGAGAGTTTACTGGCAGCTTTCGAAGACAAGATGGAATCAGAGCTTCTGTTTTAATGGACAATGACCTCCACCCCTTCCCACGACAAGCTGTCAGTCCAGTTGAGGACCTTGAGTCATGAGTCATCTCATAGAGTAGTGCCAAAGATGCATTGAGTATACCAACTGCCAGCTAATCTTACAACTCTTCCTCCCACAGCAAAATTAGTAGGTGCATCAGATGCTGCCAGCTCGGAAATTGTTTATGAATTTGGCTGCTTTCTTGTCTATATGTAACCACTCTGTTTTAATATTATCATTATTTATTCTATTGTTACTGTAAATATGGTTGTGCTGCTAGCAACACGTGCGTGACAAGTCATTGTGTCATACTCTCAGTGCCTTCTTTTGTAAAGTTTGAAATGTTAAAATTTGATCAAATCTAAAGTGACTTTAGAGAACATGACAACCTAGGATAAGTTTGACACAATGCTACTAGCAAAATGAAATCATAGTGAGAAGCCTTCCAATTATTTGCAGAAATAACTTGTGAAAATAACTTCAATGAAGCCACTATGAAAACCTTCAAATTGGGTTGTTCATAGAACATTGATCAAAACCGTTTAAAAATGTTATGATCAAAAAGCCTTCACAACATCACTTTTTTAATCTTTGACACATCAATCGCTTTTATGCCATTACATTTTTTTTCTGCACCTAAACTTGAAGTCATGTCTCTCTAAACTGCCAGGGCTGATGACAAGGCGACAAATAGTTTTTCTCTTTTTTTTAAAATTTTTAATAAAACTGTTTAAAAGGGAGGTGGTGAAGGTTACGGTAACTGATTGCTCTCAGTTTACAGTTGAAGACATGAGGTGTAGAGAAGGAAATGGGTGAAGAAGAGAACAGAGGAAAATAATGTGAGATAAGCATAAAAAAGGACAGACTGATGACAGGATATGGATGGTGACAGGAATGAAGCAAAGGGAAATAAGAAGATAAGGAGATTATATTTTCAATCTTGACAAAAGGATTCTTTTTCTTTTTTCAGAAGAATGTGGTCCTCTGGTGTCCCAGTCTAATTTACTCCACTAAACAATCCTATGAAATGTTGAGATTGTTTTTTATTTTCTTATTTTGTGTGTCAGTGTAGCTTGTTTTGTGTTATAAGTTTATAATCTGCAAGAAGATCTTTCTGTGTTTAGGTTACAAAACTGCAGGAAGTATAGGGAACCTGTCACCTACCAAAACAAAAGAAACTACCATACTCAGTCCCCTGACCTTCAACAGAATGCATTTCAGTAGTGCATGAGTGCAAGACAAGGCCGTATACATGTCATCGCTTAAGAAGTGGTCTTATCATTGAGTGATAAGTAAATTCAGTTATAATCAACAAAATATGTTTCTTATAGTAAAACAGTTTAGATCATCAATAAATTACTATATAGTAGACTCAACTACATCGCTAAATGTTTTGAGACACATGCATTGGTTGCAACTTATATACATATGTATTTATTTTAATCAACCATCTCTATGGCAGTCTCCTGAAAGACCCACCCCCACACTCCAAGCTCTTTTAGTTCTAACTTTAGCTCAGTTGTAGACTGTCATGGAGTGCACTAAAGGAAATTATATTTATTCTGAAATGAAATCGTGTGTGTCATTAACATTTTCTCTGATAGAGGAATGCAGAGGGATCTTCTGATATAAAAATGAGTTACCTCATTTAAAAAGTCAAATAAACGAGTTTTGGAAGAATAAAAACTCCAAAACTGTCTTTATTTAATAGTGGGCTGTAGCACAAAGCAAGAAAAACAAGTCCAAATTGTGTCACCGGCAGCACGTGAGACAAAGCTGTGCAGCAGGAGAAGAGACGCTATCTGCATCGGCTTTGACTTCTAAATAGTGTTTTGCCTCATAGTAAATAGAGTAGATTGTCTTTGATAAGACTATGGTGCAGCAAGAATATTTATGTCCGTTTCCCCTTAAACATCATCCTACCTTGATAAATTTATCGGGTAGCATATCATGATGGATTCATTTAAACTGTTGGTGTCACAGAAAAATCTCCTTGTTGTGAGACTGTGAAATAAACTGACGTTTTATTCTTCATGAATGCATGCATATTTAGAGAAGTTATAAATAATTTGCACTAGTTTGCATGTTTCCGTAATATATGATGTGTGAATATCTACTTTCACTAACACTGTCGAATAATCCTACCTGCATAAAAAATTAAGCTACTGTACACCAGAACCAGCAGCATCATCATTTTCTAGATTTTTTACTAATTTAAATATATACTTTAAAATTTTAAATACCACCTATTTATGTGGTTTCCTATTTTTACTGTATTATTTTTTCATGTATATTGTTTTTCTTAACCCCTTTTTAATATTTATTCTTGTTGCTTTTATTTGATGTAATTGTCTAACATTTATAACTATATTTTTCTCGTGGGGATCCTTCAGTACAGGGGCCTTGCCTGCTCGGTATGCAGGGTAGTGATGCAGTCCTCCATCCCAGCCTACACTTATCTGGGTAGTTTCTAGCAGTTTTGGCTTCTGTGGTGATGAGTGGGTTGGTTTCTTTTGTAAACCGATCCCCAAGATATTGTTTCGTAAGAGTAGTGTCAAGCCATATGTTTACTGTGATGTACCCCTTGACAAAGGAATACTGGGATAAACTCCAGCTACCCGTGATCCTAAATTGTATGAAGAAAATGAATGTATGAATGATATTTAGCTAAAACGACAGAAGGTAGAGGTTGGAAGGTAGAGGTTGGAGCACGGAGGATGCCAATCCCAGCTAACAATGGGCGAGAGGCGGGGTACACCCTGGACAGGTCGCCAGTCTATCACAGGGCCACACACATATACAAACAACCATGTGTAGAGGAATTTCATGTATTAACTTAATTACCTTGCTCTTAATTAATATCTAGCTGAAAGGTCCGACCATGAGACTCCTAAACTGATGTCATTCTGACCTTTAGTGAACCATTTGCTAAAACCTTGGTTGTTGTAGCCGAAGCAAGGTCGGCATCCTTCCCTTCATCAGGGAAATGTTTAGAAAACAGATTGACGCAGATTGATGCTAATAAATCGTAAACATAGTAGATTTTTCAGATTTTGTTAAAAGATGAAATAAAGATTTCAGATTTTAAAAATCTCCCTTTACTGCAAAGTAAAGGGAGACCTGTCTTATGTCAGACGTTAAGGGTTTAAGAAAAAAACAACCGTAGATACGTAGATATTACCGAATTGTCATATTAGTGTTTTGACCAAAACTCTTCAAAATATTTTACATTAATCAAGCTGGTGTGCAGGTTTAAGAAGGTTGGTGTGTTGGATCACATTAAACTTCTTTTAACTATTGTGAATATTGATTACCAAAAGCCTTTTTTTTCCACAAGATGCACCAAAATATCTGAAACCAAACTGGTATTCAAGTTCATATTTTCTTTTGTCAACAACCCTGACTGCAGTCTCCATTAAGTAAAAACTTCTCTGACTAACGTAAAATGATACTCCACAGCTACGGTCATCAGTATGGATCAGTAGAAACTGTGCAATATGTCACTTTATATGGACAAGTAATTAAAATAATCTCATCACTAGCTAGAACACATTTGAAGTCTGTAAAGGCCTCCCTGAAGGCAGGATAAAACCCCTGAGACAGTCATTATCTGATCTCTTGATGAAAGTATCAACCTGTCTATGATCTGATAATTGGAACTGGAGTTTGACCAAATCCCAACAAAGCAGCTCTGCTCTATAACAGGTATTGTACATTTGGCACATCAAGTTCAAAGAACACACAATATGTCTGTTTCAAAAAATAAAAAAGAAATCCCTTTGAAAGTGTTTTAGCCCCTGCCCTGTTTACTCCCCACGGGGCACTTCACTGGAAATCTCTTCAGCTGAAAAGGAAAGACAAAGTAAATGCAGGTTATTGAATAGCTGCACCACAAATGCACAAGTGAAATATTTCTGGAGGCTTGAAACAGCTGCAGAGTGAGTTAAACTGGTATGATCTACACCAGTACACCAACACACCATTAACATGCAGGGTAAGGTTATATTGGCACTGGTGGTCCTAACTTTAGATTCCAATAACTTGCTGAGATGCTTTTGTTTGTTTGTTTACATTATAATTTAAAATGACCTCCATCAGACACCTGTATGACACCTCTATGAGCCCAAAATGCACAGAGTAAAATATGATGTCACACATGGAGTAAGTTTTGTTTATGGAAGTAGTTATTGATGCTACGTGTGTCAACATGTGTTTACTAGTTTTGAAATGGTTGTGGAAACAGATATATCAATATTCTTATATAAGATGCATCGTGTCTCCTCTGGTGCAGATTGTGACATCTGTTTCACTTTAGTGACTTAAAAAAAGAAAGGAAGGAATGGGTGAAATGTGACATGATCATACAGATGGAGGCTACTGAAAACATCAGATATGGATTCAGGGTGACACAGAAAAAAGAAAAACTGACATTTGTCCTTTCAAGAAAAGAAAAAGAAATAGAATAAAAATAGATTGTATTCATCTTTAGTGTGAATATGGTCTGTATTTGCTGAACATTTAATGTTGATTTTTCTGAGTTATATCATAAAAACCCCACAGTAAAACTGAAAACACGTGAATATGAATTACATTTGCAACATGAAACTTAAATGAAGATTTATTTAAAATCAGCTCCAGAAGCATCTCATCAGAAATCAGAGATGCTACCACAGATGAAACACTTTAGCGTAAGCTCTATGTTTGATGGTTCTCAGATAGTTTTTCATTGCAAGGTGCACAGTTTATTGCAACTGTATTACACCTGACAAAGTCACATTTAAGTGATTACAGAACATAAACAATATATTTAAGGGATACAGAGGCTTCTTGGATAATATGCAGCTAAAACCCAGAAGTTGTACCAGGGCCAGCTTTATCTGAGTAAGGGTTATCACTTCTGTGTATATAATACCTACTTTACCAGGCTAGCTAAACATGATAAATGCTAACGTGAGCAGTGCAATCTATGTCAATGCTTAAAATGACCAATCTTAGAATGTAGCATACTAAAATGACCAGAACAAAATTTGCAAAAGCCACTACTGAGCTGTGCCATCTACATGAACAATCAAACCTACATAAACGTAAAAAATAAAAATAAAAATAAATAAATCATTAGTTCTGTCTTTCTTTTCTTGTTCTGTGCTTAAAACATATATTCCAGGTGAACAAAACATCACTACAGTCTGCAGCTTTAAGCCAGCTAACTAAAAATGACTTACAAAGGTCATTCATATAAAGAAAAAGTTTCTTTTGTTTTTGTTTTAGGTTTCAGCATGCCACTTTTCCCTCCAACAAGCCTCACTATTACCACTAAAAGGTCATGTTAAACGGCTTTAATCTTTACAGTGCCAAGTCACAACTAAAGTCTTTTAAGATTTATTTTCCTCTGTGACAGGTTTGTGGTAAAATGTGTTCTTTTATTACAAAATAAACATCCATCCATCCATTTTCTACCACTTATTCCCAAATGGAGCCAGTCCCAGCAGACAATGGGCGAGAGGCGAGGTACACCCTGGACAGGTCGCCAATCTATCACAGGGCCACACACATAGACAGACAACCACGTAGACACAGACTCACACCTAAGGGCAATTTAGAGTCCTCAATCAGCCTATCCCCAAGACGCATGGTTTTGGACTGTGGGAGGAAGCCGGAGGACCCGGAGAGGACCCACACTTACATGGGGAGAACATGCAAACTCCACACAGATAGGCCACCGCCCGAGCGGAAAAGAAAGTATATCGAAAAAGTGCAAAGGTAATATTTTTATACACACTTATTCATCCCGGGAGGTGACCAAAGAGGTCACGTGATCAGTTATGCTAAGTTGAACATGGTTCAGTATGTATGGACAGAGGAGGACATGGAGATCTTTTTTCTGAATAAAGAGATAAATATAACTGTCCTTGTTCATAGTAAAGAACACAAAAATACAGAGTTTTACAATGAAATGTAGCCTTGGCAAAGACTTTGCAGAAAGAGAAAAACCCTAAAATAATATATGGTTACCTGGCAAAAGCCCCAGTTGCAGTAAAATCATCTTTATGGATGAGATTTTAGAACAGCTTTGGGCAATGCACTAAACACTTTAATAGAAATACTTACAAATGCAGTTTGAAGAAAGTTTAGTATCATTCCTTTTTGCAAAAATTCTGTAACGAAACACAGCTATTGTGTACAGTGTGAGACTTCGTCTATGTAACGTAGGATACTGGGAACAGACGGAATAGTTTAACTGGTGTAGGAGACCGTTTTTCCTGTCAAGGACGAGGACACTGGTTTCTTTAGATTGAGAAGAATATAAATTTAAT
>JBAMHX010000019.1:15435221-15447590 GCA_037177515.1 Pseudomugil tenellus
TTGTTCTGTTATTACCTGCATGTGAAGCCCTCTGAGACAACTTGTTGTGATACTGGGCTATATAAATAAAATCGAATCGAATTGAATTGAATTCTTGAATTTAATCCTTGAATTAAGCACATATTAGCACATTATTAAAGTTTCATTTACTTGCTGTTCTTTTGCTCTCCTACATACTCACACACAGTCTGCATGGTAAGATGTTATGGATGTTTTTTTAAGGTGTATATATTTAGGCAGTTTACATCAAAGCCAGGATGACCAAAAAGCAAGGAGGATTTGGCAACCTATTAATCCGCCTTGCAACCTGTACATAAAGAAAGGAGGATTTTGTGTTAAAATGTACAATCTGTTTGTTTTTCACTTCAAAGTTTTGCAAGCTAACATTGAATCACATTATTTAGTATAGTATTATTTTATTTATCTCAGACTATGGATTCATTGGTACAGCTTACATGCAGAGTATACCTGAGCAAGATTATTATACAGTCAGTGTTGATGGGTTAGTACAAAAAATACAATGCAAATTTATTCCATGATTACAACCAAAAGTAGTGTTGTATTTACTTCCCACTGTGTCTGATTAAATAGGTTAGTAAAATATTATGAGGTTAAGGTTTTGCAACATCATGTTTACAGATATTAATCAGTAACCAAATGTAAACAGAATTAGTATTTTACTATGTCTTAGTAATGCCATAGTAACATAGATGTGTGATTAGCTCAAAGTACTGCTACTAGAAGTTTTAGACAATAATATTGTAATGCAAAATATAACATTTGTATTCCTGTACATAGTTAAATATAATGTATGATAAGTTTACTGTAAGTTGCCCAAATGGTGCAAATGGTTCAACTATGCAACGAAACGGTAATTTTTTCCAGTTTTTTCCAACAGTGGAGGCTAAAACCAGCAACCTTGTCACCGTGTGGTCGCTTGGCCAATCATTACATGACCGCCCAGCCACAAGGAATCATCTAAATAAAATACAGTGACATCAAAAATCAATAATGAAACCATCTTTGAGTATCATATCCTAGTCAATACACAAATTCTGATATTCTTAACATGTCTATGAACATATTTTTAACAGTTGCAAAGAAATCTTAGTTCTACACATACCTTGCTTGTTTGCCTGCTGGATCTCTGCACACTACAAATTAATTTCTCTTTGACTCATACTTTGCTTAATCCTTGACTTTCCCTGTTGCATTTCACAATGATCAGACTTATAGCAGTGGTTACCCCATCATCATATAAAGCAAAATTCAGCAGTAATTCTCCGGGATGGGGCAAAACAAACAAAAAAAAAAGTAGTGGTGTTTCTCAGCCTCACACTGCAAGGCAACAGCAGCTCCAATAAAGTACATAGTACATAAACACATATCCGTGTGCCATCAGAACAAGTCAGTATCATGGTGTGGTCAGAAAATTATATAGCATTGCTTCAAATTTCGCATATTTATTCATAGTACTGGTAAACCAATGCTGACTGTTGGTCTTCATATTCCTGATATGACCTGGCCACATCTGTGGTTAACAGTCTGACTCATTCTCTCGAACACATGGAAAAACAAACTATTTTAACCATTTCATGTAAATTATGAATGGTGAAAATTATCAACAGATAACAGATAAATCAAAATAAAACTGTATCGACTGCCCATCTCCATAATTTTGCATCTTATTCATCCATAATATTATTACATATACATTTAAAAACAAATATAATCAGAACCTAATTATAAGAAGGAGGAGATAGAAGGACAGAATGATATATGAGCAGCAGATATTGAGTACAAACAAAAAAGTCCTTGAACAGCAGTTGAACAGTGACTATTAAAGTATCAGAAAATAAAAAGGAGACACAGGGAGAGAAAGACCGCCACCTTTCTATCTTAGTTGTCATCTTGTCCCCACCATTTATTTCTCTCCATTTCCTTTTCCTCTGACACTCCCTCCATCTGTCACACTCCTTATCTCCACCTTGCTCTTTCTAATGCTCTCCCCCTTAGCTCTTCAGGATCATTATCATTCCCCGCTTTCTCTTTTGTGCTTCATTTATTCATTCTTCAACTACCTCCAACACATTTCTTTCCCATTTCTCTTGTACCCCTTGCATTCATGTTACTCCATCTCATTTATTTCTTCTGCCTCCCAACCCACCCCGTATTCGCTAGTCTGTTCCATGTCCCACACTTGCTGGAGCGATCCAGTTGTTAATTCATTTTACTAAGTGGGGGCTTTCATTTTCTTTACAATTCATGCTCATCCTTTTCTGTCAAGCAAAATATTCTATTCATTTCATAATTTATGTCCCTCCTTTGTCTTTCATAGTGTCATCTCACTTCTTCATTTTCTCTCTTTTTCTGCTTTTCTCTGTTAAACCTCTCTTGTCCTTCTTTGCCCATTAACTTAGGTACTCAATCTCAAATTGACCACTCATTCTTCAAGTCCCTCCAATTGTAGCAATACATTTTCAGTTATTATTGGTGTATTTTATAAGTATAGAATATTAATTCGATTGTCTGATTATCAGGCTGCCAAAAAAGGGAAAAAAAAAACTCATTGGTCTCTTCTATATCCTCCAACGCTTGACTTTTGGCCTCAGCAATGGGGGAAGCCTACAGATACCCAACAACTGCTTCCAGAGTCCCACAAAAAAGACCAGATATGACTTCTTTCTTTGGAATAATGGCATCCCTCATTGCGCATGTCCATCAGCAAGCATGGGGTGTATCATCACGACAAGCACCAACAACCTTACAGTCACAGCGCCAGCAATGGTTCCAATGAAGGAGTCTTCCTCCTCTCTGCCACTGTAGTAGATGAGAAAGATTTCTGCGGTTCCAATGCCGGAGTCTTCCTCCTGTGTCACTGCGGCAGAGAGGGTAATGTTTCCTGTGGTAAAAGACCAACTGACTCTCCACCACTCGGTTCTGAAGTTGCCGCTGTGATTAATCCTGCAAAGAGTCCTGCACTACTGGTATCGGTATTTATGTTACATCAGTTTGTGGCGAGAGAGACATCCACAGACCTGCTGGTTTAACGGGCTGATGGAATAAGAAAGGTGGAACTATCGTGCAGAAATGACCGCCATCCAGCTGTCAGTCTGGGTCAGAATGACCTATAGCAGCATGAGCCCGCCCCTGCACAGATTTCACTTTTAGAGCAAAAAAACTTGAAACGATAACAAAAACTTAGGATGTGAGAGCAAGAGCAGAAAAGCTTGGAGGAGAAATTTTATTTGAAGTAAAAATTTTGACTTTGACAACAAAGTAAAGGAATAATTGAGAGTACAAAATGTTTGAGATTCTTTTTTAAAGAAATATATATATTCACTCAAATATTTTTTTTTTTGCTATCAGTGCGAAAAAATTATTCATATATATATTTTTCCTTCCAAATCTTTTCCCCACTCATATTGTATTTTTTTTGCATTCAATAAAAAGACAAATCTAGTTCCATATGTCTCACCAAGATGTTGTGCCCAAGGTTTATCCTCACAGGTGAAAAGCAAAGGGTGGGGGTTACAGCCCTCCTCAGTCAGGAGGGGCTCAGAGGAGAGCTGATGTTTGTCCATATTGAGAAGACCCTGATGAGACTGATGCAACTGATTAGAAAGCTCATTTGATGTCTCCTTGGTGAGGTGTATCCAGCAAGTCCCACCAGGAGGAGACACAGGACATACTTGAGGGACAATTCTCGATCTGCATTCTCAAGTCAGTGGAGAAATTAAAGTGGCTGGGGAGAGGGAAGTCTGGGTTTCCCTGTTTAGGCAGCTGCTCCCACAACACGACCCCAGATAAGCAGAGGAAAATGGATGGATTGTTCCATTCAGCTACAAACAGCTGGCAACAGTGCCATGATGCCATGTTGTACCACAACTGGATTTTAAAAAAAGTTTCACTCATTTCCATCAAAAAAGTCTTGGAGCTGAAATTAGTATGTTCTAGGCTCCCAACATACAAATTTCTCAAAGTACAAATTTTTATATTTTTCTCTAGACTTCACCACAAATATGTTGCTGAATGGTTTATGTAGGTTTGCAAAGACTATCCATGTAAAGATTCTTCTCCTCCATATTATTGCGTGAATCACTTCTAGCCCAGTAAAGATCTAGCTAAGAATGATTCATGTAGACAATCAGTTCTTGCAACTGATGAATATGAACTGATTGAGAAACGCTAACTCTGTTAAACTATCTAAATGGAAGGTTCAAGGTGTCATACACTTACTCTGAATCAGAGATTTATAGGAAGTGATATATTAGAAATGATTAAATACTATTAACCATTATGAACAGAGAAAAGGTAGCAGGTCTGCTCTTAAATTCCTGGTTATGTTTAATAGTTAGATACACATTTCAACGCTAACCCTCTTCAAACCATATGGACACACATTGCCCTCATTGTGTTGGTGCTCATAATACATTTCTTATTATGTCATGTCAAATTCAAATAGTGTCTCAACTTGAATGATATATCAGCGATAAATTAATGCTCCCTGAACCAAAAAGTGTTAGCTAACAAGCTTTTGTAGGTTCTGAATTGGACAAACAGTCTCTAATGGTGTCTCTAATTGAAGGCCTCATCGAGAGTCCACATCATGCTAACTTTAAGCAAAACTTTTCTTTTGGAGTTTGGAACTGGTTGCTGTTCACTTTGCATATTTTTAAGTAACTCTTTCAGCTATTTCTTCTTGAAAAAAAGCTCAAAGAAAATGTCTTAGCAGAAATTCCACTAAAGAAACTGTGGTCCACTCCTGGAAACTAATAAGCATTTGATAATTAGACAGACAACCACCTGGAAGCTGCAGTGTAATTGGTCAATAGGCCAGAAACATTGATGAGCGTTGAGCTGTGATTGGTTACCTTGTATGTTTGAAAGCATTTTTTATGACATAAAATTAGAACTGGGTCACTGCTCAAACATTACTCATTTTTTTATCTTATTCATATAACTAATTACCATGCAAAATATCCTGAAACCAGCTAAACCATGACTGATAGGAAGAGCTGTTCAGGACACCTTCACAAACAGATCATTCCCTCCAGGTCTTGGCTTTGAGCTCGAACCCGTGAAGGATTGCACTCTCTTTCAGATGCTGACCGAGACTCATCAGACGTTGGAGTTTATTGTTGCCATCTCTTTCGAATTTGTGTTCAAAAAGTTCACACTCAGGCTTTTGATGACTGTTGAAGCATCGGATTGGATGCTTCTCCCCTCCAGCCAACTACATTGCTCGAGGGCTATAATACTCAGACACTGTAGTCTTATCTCAGCACCAGGAGCTCCAGCTTCAGCCTGATAGTTTAGGACCACTTTGGTCTTTCATCACACTAATGCCTGCTTAAGGAGCACTAGAGAGTGGAAATGTTTTAATTACTAAAAGACAGGTAGATATGTTGTGATTTGACTGTATTGCCCTCCATGTATTTTCCCATTTGTTTATGAACTGCCATCAGTATTCACCGGGAAACAGATTGCTTCTGTCAGATAGACAAATACAAGCCATAATTATGGTAAATTATAAAAACAAAACATTACAGCGGGAAATATGTTGTCACAAAATTCTGATTCTAAATCAAAACACTAAATTAGCAGTAAACTTCCTGGCCTGCCATCCATATAGCATGTCAATCATTTATTTGCCTCTCAGGCATGTCAGTCCAGCCAGTCACAACCCCAAGGACACATCAAGGTCAAGGACAAGGTCTAATTTTTACTCGGTAAACTAGTCTTTTTTTTTTTTTTTTTTTTTTAGAAAAGGCAACAGGCAAAATTTTCAGAGGAAACAAAAAGTGCTTACAGTACACTTTTTTCCACTGTCTGCAAAGTTAATAAAATTCAAATAGTTTTATTTACATTTCACAGTCAATTTCTCTCTCGTGATTGCGAGTGGTTCACAGGACAGACAAATTGATTCTGTTTTCTGTTTTTTTCTTGAAAATATCTTCCTTAGATAAACATTGCATTTACAATCTAAAATAGGGTTTGAGTGGGGTTTTCTGAGCAGCTATGTTAACTATCTTCGCCAGTTACTGAAAAAAAAATGTAAATTTACTTCATTTGATGGGTGTTAGGCTTATTTTGTAGCACTCAATATAGACAACCAAACTTAGAAAGGAAAGACTGGGTTAAAATACATTATACAACATCAAATGAACAACCCCTTCCCCCCACCCCAACTAAAAAAATGCAGATGTTAGGAAGAATGACTGCGGGAAAATTTAATTTTGTTGAAAATGTGATAAAATTGAGTATAGTTGACTGCAGAATATATCTGACACTCAGCTTAATACTTTTGCTGTAGCCTCTTTTAGTTCAGTCTTTAGATTCTATTTTTGTGCACAGGGAGTAGGAGGAATGTGGATCGACATTTGTTGCTCAAGTCTTCAAGAAGAACAGTACAAATATGCAAAAAAGGCCAGCACTGAATCTGTTCCTACAGGAATTTAGGGTCTGCAAACATATGCTCTTTATAGAAGTTACAAATGAAATCCAAGATGGTTGCTCATGAATAAAAGCTGCCACAAGTGTCTCCCAGATTTCTCTTTGTATTTGTGCTCTACCAAGCATGTGCACATAAAGACAGATGTGCAAAGCGAGACGAGCGACTGACAAAGAACTTTTTGTTGCTGTAGAAATCACTGCAGTTGAAAGACTACATGCATGTTCCTATAATTAAAAACCCAGGAAAAAAAACGAAATCTATAAAAATTTGATGCCACATAGCAAGGTCTCTCCTCCCTCTGGCCACAACTGGGGAATATGAAAGTGTTACAGTCAGTGAGATGAAGAAAGGAAAGACGCAGAGAGAAAAGCTGGAATGGGCAATGCAGTATAGACAAGATGGGGGAAATGTCAAGAAGAAGTGAGTGTTTGACCTGAAGGTATGCTGAATAATGGATGCAAGAGGTGGAGAGTAGAGAGGAGAGGGTGGGTGCGAGTCGCTGTCCCTTCATTCATCCCACTCTGCTCATTTGCTTTATTTCCTTTACCCTCTTTGTGTCATCTCCACAAGCAGCAATGCTGTACTCTGACTGAGAATATCCACAAATGCATTGAAAATCTCTGGCTAATCCTTTGGAGAGTTCACTGGTTCAATGCAAAAGCAAGATGCAATCAAAGGTACACAAAAATAGACGTTTAAGTCCCTGGATGCCCTGATAATGATGAAACGTAAGGACCAGAGAACAAGGAAGGCGTGTATTGATTGGAACGTATCCACATCACAGGTTTACTTTATGTTTTGGGGCCTTTTTTTTTTTTTTTACTGTGACCAACGTGGAAAATGAAATGAATAAAGTGAAGAATATTTTGATTTGATGCCTTTGGGAACAGGTGAAGCTGTAAAACAGCTGTTAGTGTCTCAGTAGTTTCTTATAATATTCCTACAGAGAACCATTATTGTATATATGCCACACACTACATTTTTTCTGAGCTTTTAAAAACATTTTTGTGCATTTTCAACAAAGGTGTGTTTTATTTTTTGCCTTGTATTTGAACTTTTTTAATGTTGCTTGTTATTAACTTGTTAATAAGTTGTTATTCCTGTTTTTTTATTTATTCTGTTGTCATGAATCTGGTCCAGTTTTCTTCAGTGTCACTTGCTTTTGAACTCGAGCACAGATATAATTTTTTTAGGTGTTTTCTGTTCTGTTCCCTCAAAGCTCATCATTAAAACCTCATCAGGAGTCTCTGCCACCTCCTCACTACTCATCCACCACCAACAGCCAGATTCTGGATTAGACTTGCAGTAAATTAACCCCTCCTGAACTGCATTTTCTACACAAAAAGACATAGTCATGACTATGTCTTGTTTTAAAGTTACTTTTTTGTCCAAACCTCCAAATCAATGCAGTTTATTTAAAAACCACTCCTCATATTCGGTGTTGTCTCCTGCAGCTGTAAACTGTATAAATATATTGAAAGATCCTAGATCAGTGAATCAGATTTAACATTTTATATATGCATTATTCAATTTATTTGATCACAAATGGGATTTACAACTAAGTCACTGCATCCTGTTTTCACTCAGTTAACATAAAATCATTATCTCAGTTAATTTAAAAATGCTGACAAGATTTACAACAAAGCCTCAAAGTAAAAATTGTATTTACAAGGTTGTACACAGAGAAAGGAAGCTGCAAAGGAAGATGCTATGGATGTTGGGGGGAGGGCCATCAGAGTGTGCAGAAGCACTGACTGTAGAGGTGATGCAATCTTATCCTTGCAAACAGAGTGCTGGAGACTACAGATCCATGTACTTTAGAAAACGGTGGTAACAGAGAAAGATGTCCAGCGTACTCTCACACGGGTCATTTTAATTAAGAGAACATGTGAGCATGGCAAATTTATTTTCCATAGGTTATCAGTACATTTATATAAATACAGCCACAAATTTATTTTCTGATTATCTAGTTGAGGGTCGTGGGGAAGGTGTTGCCTCTCCCAGTAATTAGCTGGCAATAGGCAGGGTACACCCTGGACAGGTTGTAAACACACACACATTAATGCATTCATACACACTCATTCCCATGGTGCATATTACCATCGTTAGGAAGTAAACATAAAAACACATGCATGCCTCAACTTATTTTGGCTGGAATAATGTTTATTTAAGATATAGTCATTATTATATTTACTCTGCTTCATGAGTTCCTCCCAAAGGAAAAGAAAGCCATTTAATAAAAAAAGTACTATCTGCTATCTACTGTGTTTTATTGGACACTGACATTCACTGTGCACATTCCTGGAAACACTGTTGCCTGCAGCATCCCAAGGATGAGAAACTCCACTTGTTTCGCTCGAAGGCAAAGATGCCCAAGTTGGGTCCTTGTGATATACCATCCTGCAACTTTTATACTTCTCCAACACACTTCAATCAAATAAGTGGCTTATTACCAGGTCTCTGCAGAGCTGGATGACATCCATATGAGGGAATTTGGTTATTTGATTCAGGTGTTTTGGAGAAGGGATGCATCTAATTGTTGCAGGATGGTTTGATTTCGAGGGCCAGACTAAGGTGCCTTGCTTTAAGGTGACAAGTTGTAAACACAGTGGTCAGTTTCAATGTTCACCAGCTGATTCAGCAAATAAATGCAAGTGGACATTATTAGAGGAAATGACTAAGACAACGTGGCAGCGCAGGAAACAAGCATCATCATCAGACTGACTTCTACTGGCTGGAGAGAGACGAGACAGGATGTAAGACAAATGTCCAACAAGCCTTCGTTAGAGAGACAGGGTGAAAAATTTTAGTTAAATTTTCCTGCTTAAAAGATTCCTATTTATAAAATCTAAATCTAAGATTATTCATACTTTCATTTTACCCCTCTAAATGTCCTACCCTTCTTAAAGCCAACTAAATTAAATGAATGGTCATTAACAGTCTGCAGAGATCTTGATGAGGAAATTAATTATTCTGCAGGGCAGGACCAGGGTTGGAAAACATTCTTCTAGACATCTAAAACAAAAGAAGTGGCTGCTCTTAGCTACTAATCACATAATTTGTGGCTTTGCTTATTCAAATGGATGTGTATTAACAATAGTAAGAAGGGATGGTGGAATCTTTTGAGAGGACTTTGTGGGAATTATTAGAAGCAGGATTTTAAACAATAACTTCTGCTGAAATCTGTGTCTTCAGTGCTGTATTTGTGGAGTATGGGGCTGGATCATGGTATGCAGTCAGCTGGCCCTTCAACAAGCAATGCTCCTCTTTAAGCTTCCTGGGGCAGTGTTAACCTTTGGAAATATATTCAGGAGCATGATTCCTTAGTTACCAATAAGTATCTTCAAATTATATTCCATATTCTATTTATTTGCAGAACTTAAACATGCTTAAAGTCCTTCCTGTATTAGTAGTTGTTGATATGAAATGTCAGCAGTCAACAACCCAATTACGATGTATATTTTCTATTAGTCATCACTGATGAAGTCAGTGAGTCATATGCTAAAACTGCCCTCGGCTCAGATTTTTAAACCAGCAAATCTTACTATCACTGCAGTTAGCAGTCTAATGAGCATGAATAAAAGATTAAATAACCCAGCAAGTCATTCATTACAGTATTTAGTGAGCTCTTTACAAAACTGTTGTGGGAAAAAACAGATGCACACCTAAGTGTTTTTTTCCTTTTCTCTGTGTGTTAATAAGGCTGTAAGAACAAACACCAACATCTTCTGTTTGATGTTTTAATTTTAAATAAAA
This sequence comes from Pseudomugil tenellus, assembly GCA_037177515.1. Lineage (NCBI taxonomy): Eukaryota > Metazoa > Chordata > Actinopteri > Atheriniformes > Pseudomugilidae > Pseudomugil > Pseudomugil tenellus. The sequence goes on from JBAMHX010000019.1 coordinate 15,445,435, forward strand.
TGAGACAGAGTTGGACAATCTAATGAACTAATGAACAGAACATGAAGCTGAAAGCAAAGCAGCGGGCAAAACTGGACAAACTACTTAATAAAACAGGAAACCAAAAACCTAAACCAAAACCCTAACAAAGTCCAAAAGGTGTTTAAAGCTTTTATATTATGCAAAATTGACTTTAATGAGCTTTTAACCTTCTATTAGTGTTAATTGTACCGTAATATGATCCCAGAAGTAGTTTTATTTTTCATCCTTGCATTTTTGCAGTTTCATCGTTTTAAAAAGAAAAGTGCTGGTTATGTAAAGCAAACAGCTGAGTTCACCGCTCCGACGCAGCATGGTGGAGACTCCCCCAGCCACTTTTTTTTTTTTTTTTTACCATTGTTTATGAACCTGTTCTGGACAATGTTTTCAATTTTAAGATAGAAATGCATATGGGGAAAATATTTGTCTCTAAACATCAAATCAGAGACTATGGGGCACAAGGAATTAAAAGATCAACACAGCATCAGAGCCTTGTGAAGTCTGAGCATGGTGGATAAAACAAAGACTTCAACAACTAAGTGCAAACTTTTTGGGGAAAAAACATCCTTCTTATGTATCACAGCTTCAACATCCCCATAAAAAGACAAAATAATAACAATTAAACTGTATTAACAATAATAATTGCACTTGGGGGTACAGCATACTCATGGGTTAGAACATGTTTAACTCAGATTAGCCGAGTCTCCCTCCTGCTTCTGTTGATAGCTGAAGAAACAGAAATGTTACTGATGTTTAAAAAGCACGTACACATATGCAACACACTGCTTTTTCCTTCAATTAAAAAACAAACCAAAAACTAAAAAGTAACACGAACATTGCAGATAAACTCTCCATATACATACACATGTTATTCATATATATCTATTTAGAACCTCAATGAAATTTTACCTGGGGAGGTGGGGGGCAGTGAAGACAGGAAAAGAAAATTTACAAGAAATGAAGTGGGAAAGCTTTTATTATAGGCAGTTGAAAGTGCTCACCCTGATGTCCTTTTATGCTTGGGAGAAATTAAAATGCAGGTTATCGTGAAAGGAAGGGGGGTTGCAGGTGAAGAAACTGAGCAAAAGCTTATCTTTTCCACAGAAACAGAAACAGTCTTTCAAGGACATGTCAATACACATGCTCTGACACATAAGTGCACACAAATCCTTATCAGTGTTATTGTGCAGAGACATTATTAAGAGAATACTTATTAAAGAACTCCGGAGTCATAATGTGAAGGACGGGCTAAGAAAGGCTGTATGTTCATGATGCAATGAGTGGGTGAGTCTGTGTGTGTGTGTGTGTGTATAAGTGTATGCAATGGTATATATTATATAAGCGTGAGTCCATACATTTCCTTGCTATCTATTTCTTCAAACTGCCGGTATTTGCAAACTGCAACCAGCATTTGCATTAAAACCACTGAAAGTAAAATTAAAAAGTAAAATTTTTCAATCATCCTACAAAATGTCCAGATACCAGTCCAGTTGAGTATCCGCGGAAAGCATCAGTGTTGAATGTAGTTCAGGAGGAACAGTAGCTGCTGACAAAGTGGAAAATTGATGGTTTGATACCTGGCTGCCCCAGGCATTATGTACCAAAGTGTCTTTTGCAACCCAAATTTGTCTCCCAACGCGATAATGCAAGTGGAACCTATAGAAGCTGTAGAAATTGAGAGTGTACATCACCAGTTTAATCACAATATAATAATAGTTTAATTACTGATAAATAATAATTTAATATACATATTAAAATATCTAAAATTCAGTCATGATCCATCTTTAGTGCACAAAAATGTTGTCAAAATTTTTTTATTAACAACTAAACAGAGAAAAAAGATTTTAAATCTGAATATTTTATTTTGAATTCTGACATTTAAAAACTGACATTTAAATATAAGCTTTTTTGTAAACAAATAACATCAACAATGTAACAAAATAATAAAATAACTTTCACATACAATTACTTGAAAAAAGCAAAACCTATTATTGGTTGTCCGCCAAACACATTCTTTGACTTTTTGCCCTCAAAGCATTAAGTAAAAAAATACTAATACCATAAGACTGGTATCAAACTATATCAGTATTGGACCTTATATATATATATATATATATATATATATAGTATATCTATGG